>RCAB01000033.1:0-276705 GCA_003640385.1 Setaria digitata
CAAAAAAAAAATAAGAAATTTCTTCCCAACAAAAATAAATCTCATAAACACATACGTCAAATCTGGACTGTAACTCGATACGTCTGACCCGCACAATACTCTTTTTGAAGTAATGCTCCCTATAACAAGAAAAAAATTGGTCATTTGCAAAGCAAATTCTTCATAGTGCTAATAACAAGATAGCGGTTAGCGTAGGATATTATCTACTGAATCATCAGTTCCATATTAATTTCAAAACTAGAATTCCACCATATTTCTTAAAGATTTCAGCTGGAGCGCCATGCTGCTATGAAGAAAAACTAAAGATTGTCAGTAAAATTCAAAAAAAGTGTATCAAATTCACCGCGAAGTGGATTTGATTGTGCCGGATATTTAAAATATTGCTATCAGGACTGTAAAAAGGCATTTTTCTCTGCAGCTTAAGCCATCTTCAAATCATTTTGTACTTCGTGAAGAAAATGCTTCTGCACCACCAAACAATGAGTAATTAGACCGTTAGTAGACTTTCAAAACGAGATCAATCTTTGGACTTAAAATACCTTCTAGTCTTGTTTTCTAAAATTTGACGCCATTATGAAATTTCCATTATTTTATAATCCTTAACAGTTAACTGCAGGAAAAGTTACCAAAAATCTTGACGACGCCATCTCACATTTATTTTATTAGTACATGAACAAAGGGTTAAATTTCGAAATTTATAGTGAGTAACGAGAGGTATTAGGGAATCAGTCTCACATTTACATGGCCTTCCCGAGCTTGAAAAAGCAACGAAAATAATAATAAATAGCAAAAAAGCTGGTCAGAACTGCAGATATAAGTAGTGTGGATCTCAAATATTTAACATCGATATTCTACTTCAGTAATAAATAACATTGCCTACCTGACACAACTTTTTTCAAAACTGTACTGTGTCATGTAATTCGTAAACCTTATTCAGTATTTTTAAGATCTCCAATAACACATAAGATTTGCTACTTTTCGTTAACAGTTATCAAAAGATGTTGTTGGAAATTGTTTCATCGCTAGCAAATCTATTGATTTTACTAACACTTTTGTTGTAACAAATCCAAATGATATTATTAGTTTTTCTAGATTCCAAACGATTTTTTCAAAGAGTCTTAAATTTCCAATAGTTCCTCCACATATAACAAACTAACTGATATTTCTCCATTTAAGCCGAACTACAGAATCAATAGTATGTATACTTTCACGTGATAGAATTGTGCATGGTTCAAATAATTACAAAGTGTATATGGTTTTAAATGGATTTCTTGGAAAAAATGCTGAGTCTCTAAAAAGATTCTTCCAACATATAGGTTTAATAAGACAATCAGGAATTCAAAATATTTGATCGTTCCCAGTTACACGCATTATCTAGTCATCGTATTTCCATCAAATACAATCATTACTGTTTATTAAATATTTGAAAAATTCTAAAATTCAGCTATTTTTGCTGAAAATTATTATCTCGAAAAATTCAAGTGAAAGATCTCATTAACGAAACATCTGCGGAGGAATTTTTAGGAAGAAAGTTTCAAAATTTTAAAGTGATGTGGGTCATGAAACAAGTTTTTTGTTTTCATGATGAGAGAAGAATAGTTTGCAAAAGCAGTGCCAGTAGCAGAAGTAATACGAAATCGTAAGTATCCTGATTTATGAGAATGCAATATCAGTTTCTAGATGCCAACAGTTTGGTTGATTGGCGAGATTCGGGAAATAGGGACATGGGTTTGCTGATATCATTGCGGCAAGGAAAGTGGGCTAAAAACGGAAAGTTCTTGGAAACAAAGAAAGATGAAGGAAGTTTGTTGAGCAACAGCAGCACCAAGGCAAGGCAGTCCCCGAAAATTCCTGAACCACATTACCAGAAATGTCCATGATGTTCTCTTCCTTAATATTCCTGCTCCTTATCTTCCCATCAGGTATCATCTCATAATTTTTTAATCACAACTTCATTTTTAGTAACCCATATTATTTGTTTTTGAGATTTTTTTTTTGAATATTTTAATATTTTTTCTAATTCATTACTTTGAATTAAACTATCTTATTATTTGCTTTTTCTGGAGCTTCATCCTTTTTGCCACACATAAGCAGCTGAGAAAAAGTTCGAGTAAATTTTAGTTTTTTTCTTATGCCACTTCAAGCAGTTAGGAACTATAATCTAATTCACCAAAGTTTTATGTCATTCGGTTAAGCCCAAATTGTTTCTTCTTGATTAGCTGGTGTTGATTACAGGAAAAGGGTGCATGCCTGGCTACGGCTATGAACGTATGAAACTGAAAGAATATCTCGGTATTGAATGGATTAAAGACGGCTTTGTTGAAACCGGTAAAAACGATTAGAAAGGCTAAATTTTTTTTTTCAGTTAGGAAATCCATGGAAGAATTTTCTCTTAGCTATTTAAGCTAATTTGTTTTCAAATACGATTGTGATTAGGAAACGAAGATATTTAACTGAATCATGAAAATACTAAGCCAGAATTAGAGGTTAACAGCCAAAAAGCTGCAAATATAACAATAGCACCCCGCTAAGAATCAAGCGACTCTGGTATGCATAATTTTCGTTTTGTTTTTGGATGTGTATTTTTTTTTTCAGGATTACTGACAGCGCTGATTTTAGGTGAGCATGATAACAAACCGATACGCCATGCTAATGATTTGGACTGTGCATTCGATGATTTAACAAGGTGTCAATGGCGCAATGTTCGAGAGAATGAGGCACTTGATTCTCTCGATTTTCATTTGTTTGAAAAAACTGACTTCACTGAATTTCCCATGCTACAAGTCCGACCAGGACCAAATCGATTAGCACGAGGTTTGGAGAAAGTGCCAAATCCAAAATTAAATTTAAACTGGTTAAATCGCTATATGTGGAAAATCTAATGTTGACAATATTAAAGGGTTTAGTTGGCCATGTCGCTGATCAGCTCATTTTTTTACGCACTGCCATTACGACAATTATTTTTAAATTAGACAAGCCTTTCCTAGCAAGAAAACTGCAGAATATTTTGGCATTGCTCGGCTAACAGAAAGCAGAAATTCTAACCGTCGATAACTAGTCTAACTAGATGGTTATAAACAGTAGATACTTAAGGTCATTACAATCAAACAATTATAGTGATTAATTTTAATAAGTCAGCTAACTTTTTCACTTTCAGGTGACAAACTTTTGTTTACTGGCGATCGAAAACAAATGGAACAAACTGCTATCTTAAAAAGTTCACCAATTCTTTGTCAAAACAGCACCGGCACCCTTACTTTTACGTGTGCTTTCCTTTCAGAAAGGACCAATTTGCTCCTAGTTGATATTCTAAATATTTTACAATTAGCATTGTTTGGATTTAATCAACTTCTACACTTCACTTCCGAATATTACTAGATTTACTCTAGAAAAGTTTGGATCGTGCTATGAGAATTAGTTTACAGGTTTTGGTTATATAATGGGGCACGAGTAGAAGTATTGCTATTGAAACAAAAAGAAGGTCAGATTATCATTCTTCCGGAAAAACCTTTCGTTGACTGTGGCACAGTTTTGATCAATACCGAATGCACGGCTGAAATTCCGCCACGTGATGAGGAATTCAGGTATGATTCATCCGAGTATTGTAAGCAATATTAAAGCAGAATCATGAATAATGCTTAGAAATTTTCACTTTTAGCCATTTTAAACAGCACCTTTTATTTTTAATTTTGTGAAAATTTAATTAATTATTCTTTACATGCAGCATTGGAATCAAGGCCTACAATATAGCGAATCGAGAAGGTTCCTTCGTCATGGTTGACAATATCGTCTATCGCGCCTCGTTGTGCAGAATTTCAAATATGTTCTTGTTATCACCAGTTTTTTCTTTTTCATTCTTCAAATCTAAACTTATTTCAAGCTTGATAAATGAGTAACAAAAGTCTTTTTTTTCTGTTGTTTTCAATAGTTAAAGATAACTCCGTCTCCACGTCGCTGTTTTTATAGTTTCACGAAGGATACGATCGATCACTTACAACATTTGATCTGAATATTTTCATTTGCAGTTGATCTGGGTGAGAATTTTCTGGGTCGACCATTCATTACATCCCTTAAAGGAAATCCTGTTAAATCAGCTGATGAGTTGAACTGCAACGATTTTTCACCAAAATGTAGATGGCGCGCAGTCGGCCACGCGATAGAGGTTATCAATCTCTTTTCAAATCCAATTTTTAGGTACTTTTAAATTGCAGTACTTCATTTATGCGGCATTGGAAGTTCCTTTGGTTCATTGCAGTCGAGAGATTTTTAGATTTATAATCAATCGGAAGTGATCTTAGAACTCTGCAGATGTGGCAAGTAGCCGATGAATCACCAAGCAGTGAATTAATGTTTAATGCAACAGGTGCTCTACCAGTACCAGAAGCACCTTTTCTGTTCATGTACATCGAGCAGAATCGTCACGGCCCCTTTAATATTTTGCAGTCCGATCCGATTGATTGCCAAGTAGAAAACACATCTAAATTTAGTTTCAGGTTGTTATTTTATCATCTCAGATTCAACAATACAGATCGATTAAAAAAAAAAAAGGCAGCATAAATGAGCCAAAAACAAACTTCGAGGAGATGGAATGAACCAAACTTCAACTGCTGAACACTTTCACCATTGTCGTTTTAATCACTTGTTATTTCAAATATTTTATTAATGAATAAAATACAAAAATAGGTTTTGGACGACTCGTAGTGTGGCTTTAGAAATATGTGCTCGAGATCCTAGATTAAGCGAAATGGAATGTCACTTGGCACCAATGGCCTTCTCACCTGCTCCTGTTAGCATAAAATTCAACAAGCTATCAGCCTTCACAGTGATTTTTCATTTTTTTTTTTTGTTTTACAAAATAAGTCATCTGAGCTAACCAAGTGATGGATTTTCCTATTTTTCTGCTACCGATTTTGTATGATGAACAACAAGTTTATGACCTGTGAAACCTTTTACAATTTGTTTTCCTAAATTTTAATTGAAAAAATTCTTTTCTTCCATTACAGGTAACAATTGAAGTAAAAAGTATTAACAGCGATTACGATAATTTTATTGCAATCGATGACATTAGTTATGAAGCGACATTTTGTAGTGAAGCGGCAAATGCTTGGGACCTCGGCGACAATTTTTATCCAACACCAATGCTGAGTGCTTTGATGCAGAGGCCGATATTTTCAAGCAAAGTAAGAATATTTTGCCGAAAACTGACTTCAATCTCCTTTTTGTTTAATTTTATTAACATTTTTTGAAAATATTATTAACGAATTGTTCGCAATAAATAATTAATGGTTGGTTTTTGGGATTTGGATTGTTCATTTGGAAAACGTGCTGTAGACTGCATGTGGGCAAATTATGAGCAAACGGATCCAGTATGGCAGATTGGTACCACACCACTTGATAAGCATAAATTTATTTCTCTTACTGGTACTTCCGAAATGCCAGGTAAGATTTTGTTTTTTATGAAAGAATTTTGTCAAAGATTATGGAAACAAATGACTGCTTTTTATATAGATGGCGAGTTTGCTGTTGTTCGATTGAAATCTGGGCAGACATCAACATTAATCACAGAACCAATCCGATGTATTATTAATCATGCTACACTTAGATTCAGGTGTTTGTTAACATTCGTTTTAAAGCAGAAATTCTTAATCATATCTATATTAATTAATTATCCCTAACACAGTAATGCTAAGCATCTATTAATAGAGTTTAGCTTTATGGGAACTAATTAATGTTTGTCATGAAATGATATATTATTTTTTATGATTCATCATCAAACTTTTCTGTTGATCTGTGACTGGAATTAATAAATAAGCTGGGTTAATATTACCTCTACCCAACACATTAATGTTAATATTTTATATGTTGCGCATGCTACATGCAAACTTGAATTAAAACAAGTTTTAAACCTATAATCTTTAAGTTCTCAACTTCCAGATTCATTGGGACACTTTGCCATTATAAAGGATCCACTTTAATAAAAGGTATTTCAGATTTTGGCTTAGTGGTAACACACGTCTAGATGTCTGCTTGCTTGAAGATAAGGTTTCAGAAGCAGTTGATTGCCAAAAAATAATACTAAAGCAACCGGGCCCTGCTTTCGTTGATTTACCAGAAATAAATCATCCAACACGAATTGCTTTGAAAGCTGAATCGTCCTCTCAAGGAATGGCGCTGATTGATGACTTGACAGTTACGGTGTGCACTAAATAGTAGATATGGGTGGTGAAAAAACTGCGTTAAAAAAAAAAAAAAAAACAATAAGATTTTGGAAATTTAAAAGCTAGTACAGGGAAATATGCTGAAAAGAATTTACAACTTCGTGTGTTAAAAAAGGTTACAGAAACACAAAGCTTTTGTTTACATCTCAAAAGAAATTTAGATTTGTGTTTGCTGAAACTCCATTTTTTTTACTTTATCTTCCTAACAAATTTGTTCTGGAATGAAACTTCCAGGTCATTTTCAGGGCAATATGTGCCCATCAGGAATGCGGCATCATGGTGTGCGCCTATTTGGCTCTGGATTAGCTCAGATACCTGATCCAAACGTTTGCCGACTTCTCTCCTGCAATTTCAAGGACGGTAAATACCTTCCTTCTTCATTTGTTTGCTGTTATGAGTGTATATTAGAAATAATTGTCTGAAATTTTAGGTCAAACGTGCCTCTACAATTCTGGTCGAGTTGCTTTATCGCAAAGCAACTTTAAAGCACAAAACGGTGCTGTCACGACATTTTTATTTAAGAAAGGCAAAGTAGCAGTACTTGAATCACCAACTTTTCGTCTAAATGCTGCTGCTAGAATTCATTTTTTGTATCGCAATGAGGTAGGCCTTGGCCGTTTCCCATGTATATTATAGAGCTTCAGATTGAACTTTTCAAAATTTCCTCAAAGAATCATAAATAAATAGATAGGAAAATTCAATTCAACTAAAGAATTCTATTTGCAAGTAGTTTAAAATGCCTGGTCAATCAAAAAAAAAAAGCAATGTAACGATTAAGACTATGTCAAAGTAAATTTGTTATTTTTGTGCAAAAGAAAAAAGAAAATTAAAATAAAATAAAAGTAACCATTTGCAGATGAATTCATCACTGGTATTTGTGTGCCACGATAGTATCAGCCGGGAACTGGATAGTTGTTTTAAGGTTAGAGGAGATGACACAGGACATGGCTGGTATCATGATTTCATGGAAGTGTTACCTAGTGACACCAAGTTTTACATTGTTGCCAAATTAGTTGATCGTTCAAGAAGTGCTCGCGTTTCCATCACAAACATAACTGTTACCGATGTTGATAACAATATTGCTTGTTCGTTGTAGATTCAACGATTTTTCTTTTTTAGAAAAAAGAAATTCTCATAGTTCATCAACAAAGAAAGATAAAAATTCTGATATATTTTCCGAGCTCATTTTATCGAAACCTTGTCGCTGAATTATTTGTTTATTTATTTTAAGCACCTTTCCCTCCTTTTATTGTTCACTGAACGAATTTAATTGAATTACTTCCTAGTTCCAGATAAAAGATGTGTCATAGTTTATTGACGAGACAAGATCAGCTATTAAAAAAAAAAAAAAAAAAAAAAAAAAAACGATGGCATAATTATTATTGTAATATCACATGTTACTGTTTAACTTTTTTTTTTTCTATCAATATAACAACACATTATTGTTTAATTATTTGCAAGATCAATGACAACATGTTCTTAGGTCCTGCGATGGTTTTTCATAATAACCTCGCTTCTTGAAGAGTCATTTAAAATTCTCACTCCAATTTTAAAAGAGTTCGGCGAACCATTTTAATTTTCTCTGTTCTATGAAAATATTTGTTTTTAGTTACAAAAATCTTTTTACTTATTGAATGATCTCTTTTTAAATAACATGATTAACTTTCTATGCCCTCCCTCCTATTTTTACTTGATTTTTGTGTCGAGAAGGTATCGATGACTCCAGACATAAAATACTTTTTCGTTAGCACTTGAAAGACGTGGTGGGTTATATAAAAAATCTGAGCATGATTTTAAAAAAAGCATTTAACTGTATTAAAAAAAAAAAAAAAAAAAGAATAAGAATTTATAGAAGCTTACTTGTATTCACCAACGGTCTTTCCAAATTTTTTATGACAGTTTTTAAGTTCTTAGCTACATGGAGTTTCCATGAAAACAACATATTTTCGGTGTTCCCGTTTGTTCCATCAAAATGTTTTTTTCCCGTCAAAACAAGGTTTTCTTTCAAAAAGAACAATTTTGCTTCCCAGCCTGAAAAAAAATTCACGCGTTGAAAGACATGTGAATCGCCAGTACGGTAAAGATTTCGATTAAATTTCCAAAAAACAAAAAATTACTATCTCTAAATGATTAACAACAATCTATTCCAATTGTTTACATTCCTACGTATTATGATAAAATTTCATGAAACCGAAGAGGAACTTGAATTGCGAATACTAAATCCATTCAGTGCTAGTCAATACAAGATATGCAGAATCATGAGTTTTAGGACCCAGCGCTCTATCCCTTCTTTTTTCACAGAAACTGTTTCACAAAAACTGAAAGCTAATTCTATAATAAATGAGCTGCAAAATTAATGAGAAACTTAGCGCGAACTGAGGACACTAATTCTTCCATATGAGATGGTAAATTGCAGGGCGTCCCGATCTCACATTAGGTTGCTTTTTAACCTGCTTGACATGGGCTTGTTTTGCGATGCTGTGTTAGGTTTTGCTGCTAAGTTACGATGCCTTCAAGATCGGATTCAAGTACTGCTTGGGCAAATGTGTCTGTTTGCTAATTCTTTTTTTAGAATCATATATCATCATAAGCTCTTTTCAATGATTCGTTGCTTTTTCTGTTAGACGATTCAGCTGTATTGCATATCTTCTTTCTTCAGCTTCTTGAATAAAGCATTGTTAAGGAAAAAAAACGTTCTGTATCATCATTTTTTCATCTCGTAAAGTTTTCCTTTTAACCTACATGACCCATAGGATACCATAATTATTCATTTAGTTATTGTGCTTTTAAGATGGCTGAAGAACGTTTACGAGCCTACATGGAAGAAGTAGAAAATCGGGTGAAGTGTCAGCTTGCTGATCGAAAAAAGTTAGAAGATGCGATTCCACTTTCGGAAGAACAGCTACGAAAAATGGACAGTACATTAAAGCGAACTACAGCTTTCATGAAGAAATTGAAAAATATTGGATGTGTGCAACTGCCATCAATTTTGCAAGATATGGATAAAGTGGGTTATTTAGTTTTTTTCGATGTATGGTCCTAATTTTTTTCTTGAACAGCGTGTTTATCTAATCTCCCACATATTTGTTTGGCGACATTGACTTCCTATGCTCGTTGTTCATATCCAGTCATTACATAAATATTTTCAAAATGTACTTTAGCCTTTCGGAAGATATAATTGTCATACCTTTTTGTTTACTATATCTGCTGGGTAAGCAGTGAACAGTTTGAGCAGCCTATGCGATCTCAGTAATTAGTTTGTTTTCTTTGAGTTCCGTAAAAGTCTTTTTTAGATTAATTTATCGAAGTTCGTGGAGGAAATGGCAATGACGGTTGCCGAAGCAAAAATAAAACAAAGCGAGGTGCAAGCTGTTGTGACAGTTTGTGTGCATTTATCTTGTTACTATGCAGAATTTTCCTCCCTCCTGCTTCTTGAGTTTCGCAAATTGTTGCCGTTGAAACGTAGCGATAAAATTCAGAATCCTTCCAAACTTCGCGTCGATATCAGGTTTCGTTTCTCTCAGCAGTGGTGTGCCGTATTGACAGCTCCATCACAAACCAATTTTTTATCCTTCTCATCATACTTTAATTTGTTACTTCTCTTTTTGTTCCCCTCAGTTTTTTTTTATTTTTATTTTTTACGGCTTAATTAATATTCATAGTTATAACAGAGTTTGGGAATATTGCGATCTAATGTGCTCTCTTTTCTCTAGTATTTACTGTAAATTAGTTGTTCGCCGAAACCGATCATCATTAGTAAAATGACTTGTGTTTCAGATTGTTAGGAGAACTTTGCCTTCACGGTGTTTTTGGAAAAGAAGGCGTTCAGCTTTTGGGTTCCACAGTTTCATTTCTCACACTTACTGACAAAGCTGAACATGTCAACATTCCAATTTTATTGCCCTTTTGTAAAGCTTTGAATGCTGATTTACTCGGTTTACACCCTTTTTCGATGAAGCAGGTAGATTTATTTATGAATGGAGTCCAATATGTTGAAAAAAGAAAAAGGAATAGTTGCATACTTGACACTGAATTCAAATTTCTGATCGTTTTATCGTGCCCAAAGGGGACATTGATATATAAATTAGCTAAGTCTTCCGCTTAAATTAATTATCTCCAGTGTTTTTTATTGCAATAAAGCTGTCGGGATTAAACGGAACAGTTGAATTTATTAGTCCTTCCACACTTTATTTCACTTTGTACCATAAAAACTTTTACCTATGCCGGGCATGTTAGTCATCCTTTATAGTTCTGCATCTATCTTTCATGCGGCAGGCAGAAGATGTTAAAAGCAATCCTTGTATTGCAGACATCATTTTATAGGCAGCATCAGATGCTAATATTGAATTGTTGGAAACTTCAGTAATATCTATTGACCATAAAAAAGTATTTGCTCAACTTCTTCTGGATTATCGGTTATCACTGGTGGATCACATAAAACAAGTGAGCAGATTAATTTAAAATTCCTTTCCATTTTTGTTGGTTGTTAACGCTCAAACTCTTATACCTTATTTTTGAGTTCTATATCTTCCATATCTTCTGACATCCTTTTTATGTCTATCTAGTAGGTGCTCCCTGCAATTTACCGTCCACCGGTATGTGGTAATAATATTCTCTTCACAAAAAAAAAAAAAAGGCGAAGATTGCTTTTTGGACCATTATCTACCGGTTTTTATGTGCTCCATGTTGCGTAGACATAAAAATTCAGGTTATCGAAATTACAATATCTCAGAGAAAACAGACTATTTTTTATTAGTCCTTTTTGGCAGTGTTGTTATAAACTTGAAAGTGGATTTTAGAGAGATGCTTAACTAGTCCGAGTTTTTCTTTAGGACTTGCTTGAAATGAACCACTTATTACTTTCGATAAAACGTCAAACACGAACACGTGGGGATGCTTCTGCTGAAGATCGGAGCCATTTGGAAGAAACGCGTGCACGCTACGAAAAGATTTTAATGAGTGGAACTCAGCTCAGTGAATATTTAGGTGTTGAAATGGAGGCAATGAAGGAAGAGCAGGTTGTTTTAGTTTTTGGTTTATATATGAATGGGCTTGTAGTAAATGTGTGACTGAAGTTGGAAAAAAAATTTCATTTTCCATTCTATCATCCTCAACTTTTATGCTAAACTTGTGTGTGAGTGATGTTATATTGTGGCGCTTATAATGTAGCTGTTAAATATACAATACAGAGCGAAGATGAAGAAGAAGAAGTTTCGGCGCTAGCACTTAGCCGTGCATTACAAGAAGGATCCATTACTATTTGGCCAGATGAAGACACTCGACAATTTTATGAAACGAGGATGGAACTCCGACAACTTGTTCCTGCAATTCTTTTCCAGGTGATTTATTGAAAATTCAATAAGATACTAGGTCAGTCAATTGGGCACGCTTTTGGGAGCACAGCGCGATTCCCACATAATGTAACCAAACTTCAGAAAATGTTATCTTCAGAAAACCTGGAAAGAAAAGCAATGCAAGAATATTTGCATTGCTTTTCTTTCTCAACGGGTAAACTTCGGTATCTTTTTTTTTTTCGATGCATTGGCCAATCATTTAGGGGGATTATTTACATACCCATCTATACATTACGACACTTCCAAGGAAGAAAATTAAAAAGGAAAAAAAAAATTATGCCATATATAGTGATTCAGAATTTTAAGAATAGCCTGTTATCATGTTGTTATGATTTTTAAGGAGTCGGAACAACGAACTTTAGATCTAGTAGAAGGAAAGATTGAGGATGTTGATGTGAGCGGTTTGGATGTAATTCCTGAAGAAACTGAGGAGGAAGGTGACGATCACAGCGAAAGTATGCTTTTGTTTTTCGTACCATAGATCCTTCAAAGGAGGTCGAGCTGTATTTGCTGATTGTTTTAGGAATATATTTTAAAAGGGATGTTAATATTGTACCTATATCCCATCTCACAATTCGAATAATGTACATACAAAGAAAAGAAATCGAATTTGAATTCCATTTGAAATTTCTTAGTTTGGCAGGAAAATTTTTTCTCATATGAGACATTAAGTCAATAAGGAAAGTGAAGTAGTAGCGGCATATATATACATACATATATATATATATATATATATATATATATATATATATATATTTGGAAATCGATGCTGTTCATATTATTTCGTTTCAGACATTGCTTTTTTAAAACTGTCAGTTAGGGCAGTTCATCATTTTCACGGTTAAGAACGAAATTTTTCATTTAGTGCTAAGCTACTGATACTTTTTTTCTTGCAAGAGTCTAGTACCGGAAATATAAGTGACTCGAGTTTTTTTTTTATAAAAATTGCACTGCTGTGAAGTTTCTGGAAGTTCTTTTCTTGGAATTTAAAACACTGTTTTCTCGTAAGTTGTTCCGCAGCTTTATAATGAAGTGGAGCACTGAAAGATAGTAGCAGATCATTTTTGTATTTGTGATTGTCGTGAAAAATATTAGTGTATTAGACATTAAGCGATTGGAAATGAATAAATGATCAGTTTTATTAAATTGATGTTCAAGATATCAAGAATTTTCGATTTTTCAACTCTTGAAAGGATTGTCCTTGCGTTCTGTATATTTGCCTTTTTATTTGCTATGCAACGTGGATATACTTTATCCAATGAATGTATGTCGTTCATTTTAAAGGTGTTGATGATGAAGAAACAAAGATGGATTTAAGTGAAGTGGATCCTTCAGTTGCGGTGAATCGTATTGAACCACCCAAAATATCTGGACAAGACTTAAAACTTATGATGAATGCGTTTATGGAACAGCTTCCTTGGTTGATCAACAGAGATTTAATCGACAAAGCTGCTCTAGACTTTGTTACGAATCTCAACACTAAAAATAACAGGAAAAAACTCTGTCAAAGTAAAAGTTTTTGAATTTATGATTAATTTTCCTTGCTTTGATCAGTCACTTCGTATTAATCAAAATACTTTTGAAATATTTCATTTGATGCTTATACTTTATTCTATTCGATCGTTTGCTAGTGATGTTGGAACAGTACCGAAATCGGCTAGATTTGCTTCCATTCTACGGACGTCTGGTGGCAACTTTAGAACCAGTTATGCCTGATTTGGCTCTTGAGCTTTCGCATGCTTTGCTTCAGCAGTTTCGAACAGCAGTTCAGAATAAGACAAAACAACGTGTTGATTTCAAAATAAGATGTGCTCGTTTCATCTCTGAATTGGTTTGTGTTTTATGCTGTATTTCGCTCAGTAACTTTTTATTATTAGATATTACTTTACTAGGAAAGATAATTATGATTTCCATATTTGGTTTGATTTAGGTAAAGTTTGGAATCATACCAAAAGGCGAAGGCCTTTCCTGTTTGCGGATGGTGCTTTTTGACTTTCGTGGTCATAATATTGATATGTGTTGTGCTATGGTAGATGCAATGGGGCAGTTTTTATATCGTTCGACAGACAGCCATGGGAAAATGAAAATCTTGCTCGGAGTTATGATGAAAAAACGTGATCGTATCAGTGATCCGCGGCATCAAGTAAAGAAAAAACGAATGATAAATATGTTTAAGAAATTTGTAAATTTTGTTGGGAAACCGGGTCTTATCCTTTTCTCTATTTTGTAGTTTATGTTGATGAACAACATTTCAAAGTCTCTAGTTCAAAAATGTTTTTCCTTTTTGTGTTTGCTCTCTATCTATGAAAGGAAGACGTGATATTAGAAGTTATTTTAAGTAAATTATTGATTACAGAAAGCATTTTCATCCTTTTTTTTTATTTTAAGATGCTGATAGATAATGCATTCTACACTTGTATCCCGCCATCAGTGGAAGAGAAACCGAGATCTGCAAGCGATCCATTTCAAGACTTTATTCGTTACTTGATAAGTAATTTATCACGTTATCGAATGGAAATAACTGTACGGTGCTTGAGGAAATTAGATTGGTCTAATCCTGTGCATGCCAGTTAGTTTATTTGAATTTTCTAAATATGCTTTATGGTATGGGAAGGAATTCTTTTCAACTTCGATTTTTTAATTATTAAATGAAAAGATAAGAATCCGTAGAAACAGTACTGCCTGAAGCAACCTTCCCTTGAAGTAATCAGAATTTTAGAAGGTGGTTCCGATCATGATTGATGAAATATTTCACGAATTATGTTACTTTGTATACATCGATATGTTTAGATTATACGATTGAGTGCCTCGGTAATCCATCTTTACCACGTTACAATAATGTACCGTATCTCGCCTCACTTGTAGCAGCTCTCTCCTCATGCCATGATTGGATTGGTGAGTTTCGTTCAGTAAAAGCGTTTTTCGCTATAATACAGCTAAGTTATGAGGAACTTGTCTTTCAATTCGACACTCCATTGAGTAAATCATGCTTGTTTTACAATCTTGGTTCTCCATAACAACATCCATCCATAAGTTCTTTGCATACTGCATTGAGCTTTAATTTCAATAATAATTTTAAGGTATTCGAGTACTCGATGCAACACTTGAAGATATTCGTATCGCTTTGGAACTAAACAGTCCATCTCTTAATCAAAGTACACTGCTATCAGTGATATTTTTGGGTCAACTGTATAATTACAGTGTGTGTGACTCTCCCGTCATATTTAAGGTACTGCTGGAAAATAATCCTAAGCTAGTATAGTTCAATAGGACAGGGAAATATTAAAAAGTGTTGTTGGTGTATTTCTTTATTCGTATGATAGCATTTCAGTCTGACGAACTTACACCTAAAGACACTTACCGTTACGGAACAGTCCAAAGTTTTCAGTCCAGTTTGTAGAAATAACTTCTTGTGTCAGGATATGACAGACTTTTCAGATTTTCCATAATTGAACCGTTGAGTCAGTTAAACATTACATGATTGTTACTGCTTACTGTTTAGACTTTATACCAGTTGATCACCTTTGGTGCTTTTGATCCACTGTTAGATGACTGGAACAATTTGACACGAATTAGTCTTGTATGCGAATTACTTTTGGTTTGTGGCGAATACTTTAATGCTGGTTCAGCAAAGAAAAAATTGGATTGCTTCTTAGCATATTTTTATCGCTATTTATTGGCTAAAGAAGAGGCATTCAAAGCTCACGACATCGTTTTTCCGAAAAATGTATGTTGATGCTTTGTAATCCTAGAAGTTTAGCATTCCTAACAGGTTCCGAAATAACGTCATTTTATCTTTCAAGATACGATTTCGTGTAGAAGAGATGAGCGATTACGTACAAAAGAGCATTGAAATCCCTGGATCCTTCGATGAAGCACAAAAAGTTGTTGATGGAATTCAGCAGCGATACAGAAAAGTGGTATTCCTTTTATTTCTCTTGTAAAATATTTCAGGAAATCATTGATTGGAATATCTATCAGTTATAAATTAATTCTTACAGTATCTGCTTAATTGTACTGGAGTTTGAATTAGGAAAAAGAATTTTTTTTAGGAATTTACTGTTTGTGTTTTATGGGAGCTTTTTGGTATATGGTCAGTTTGTCTAGGTTTGCTGATTGAGAATTTCAGTTTCTGAGACGAAGCTGAAATAGAGAGTTATCAGTATCATAACTTTCCAGTTCATGTTTTGTTGTTCCATATTTTTGCAAGTTTCTCGCATGAAAGATAACGTAACTAGAAATAGGGAAGTGGTATTTTCCTAGGCGAGAAGTATATTATGGGGGAAATATCGTTCGTTATAAAATCACATTGGTAAGCAAAGAAAATTCTACCATTGCTGTGTGGAATAAGGGAATACTTCGGAAATTGAAGGTTATGAGTTTATTAGTCATGAAAACAGCGTCCTTTGTTTCAAAAGTGACCACTGTCTGCTTGTTTTCTTTATTCATTCCTTCAAAGAGATGTAGTCATGCGTCTAAATAGGTATGCATTAGTCTCTGTTCTCAAGTCCAAGTAAACGGCAACCTCCGTACTTTTCAGATGCGGGGTTTGATTATTTGATTCGTGGATCTGGGAAAATGGTGAATATTAGAACCACACTTAGTCTTGATATATATTTGTATTTGTATTTTAATTTTACTGTTAAGTAATTTTGTGGTTCTTTAATAATATTGACTTATAGGTGTAAAATTAAAATTTTATGGAGGGGGGTTTTTCCTGAAAACCAAAGAGATGGAAATGCTGGAGTTAGTATAAAAAGGCACTGTGACTATTCACATTTTTTAAATGTGTGACAGTTTTTTAATATTATTTATCTTTTAGGTAGAGGCAGCACGTGAAGGGGAAGTGGCCCAGCAGACAGAAGAAGAGGACATGGATGAGGAAGAAGAAGAACCACGGAAGACAACTTGTGCAGCTGAAATTGGCGTAGATGATGATATTAGCAGCAGGTTTGTGGCACGGACTTTACTAAAAACAACACGAATGCTCTAGTCTTCGGGTAGTTTTGTAGGACGATTTCCAAGGTTGTTTGAGAGAGAAATCGAGTTCATGAGGCTCGGCTTTATCACGACTTATCATTGTTTTGACTAGTGTTCATATTCTCGTAATTAAATTTTCATCATTAGTACGACTAACCATCATAGAACTAATCATGTTCTTGACATAGTAATTGATGGACATTTTGAACCGAAGTTTTCATGCCATAAGAAAAACGAAACATTTAGTTAAAAATAATTTAATCTTGCCTTAATATTGCCCTACTTCCCTTGAGGCTTAGCAGAATATATATATATATGTATAGGCAGTAGATTTCGTACGATAATAATGAAACTAGAGGAAAAGGAAGAAATGTGCTGCTGTGAAGGGAAGAGAAACTGTTCACCGAATTGAATACTTTTTTTCGTGTTATTTGGGGTAATAAATGAATGTTCTCTGAATATATAGCTATCAAATCCTTAAACTAGAGATAATTTCCGGTAAGTTTACCATTGGAGACTTTTGAAAATTTGCGGTTGATTTTCTTAGGGGAATTCGTTGGTAATGAAGTCGTCGTTAAAGAAATACAGAAGTATGATTTAAAGCTGTTAGACTAGTGAGTTCAATAGAGAACGAAGCTCAGGTGATTTCGGCACGGAGATTTAATTACAATCTTTGGTTTGTAATATCGAAATGCAAACTCAAGATTTTAGTGGCTTAGTATTTGAATATTCTAATGGGGAATTTTTGCTAGTATGTAAGAAATAACTAATTCAGAAGAAAAATATATATGTATAATTTTTGATTTTGTAGTGAGGAGATTGTTGTATCAATTTATGACGAAAATGAACATGTTAATGTGCATACAAATCGTGTTCTCTTACCCGAAGATGAACTATTTGTGCGTCAGCTCGAGCAAATAATCGCTGAAACGATGCAGGTAAATATGTTTTCCTTTAAGCATATAAAATGTGTTCTCTGCATGAGCACGATATTTGTCATTTCGTATTTCTTTATTTCATTATATTTTATATCTTGCAAAATTTTTTCGGTTCATCTTTTGGTAGTTGTAAAGTGATGGAATTTCAAAAAGGTGGTGGGGATAGGCTTCCATTTGGTCAGTGAGCTGTGTCATATGTCGTTATGAAAAGAGTTGCTTTTAATAATGAATAATGAGTCTACTTAGTGGTTCTATAGAAAGTCAGATTTTGAATACAAAATTTAAAAAGAAAAGCGAGAGATATGAAAAAAATTGTGGGAGATGACGAGAAAAAAACGTCATTTCTTTATCCACATGCTTTTAAAATTCAAAAATAATAAATATGAGCGAAGTAAGTTTTTTTCTTTGAGACCAATTGTTCTTCATTCATACAATCATGTCTCACTCTCTTTGGACTTAAATGTTGAGGTTTTGAAACTCTGAACACAAACCCATCACCTTATTTTTAATATTTTCCGTAATACTTCGCTAAAGCCAAATTGAAGAATAACTTTATAGAGTCGAACAAGTGCTGTAAGTGTGCCAGTTTCGGAAATAGCGGTACCAACATCTGCGCGTCAAAAATTCCATAGAAGTATCGCATTTGGTATGGCCTTTTTTTTAATGCCTAAAAGTAGTTTAGCAATTTTCATGTTATTTATTTGGAAGTAATATAATTGAGCTTTCTGTTTTCATGTTGGAAACTGTTTGATGACATCTCATACTTTCCTGAATATATGTTGCGGCATTTCGTATAATTAATGGTACAATATGATTGGATTATATTGTGATATTACAGAGACAGATACTCGTAGTGCGAAAACTGATGATGTATCAGATCCAAGGACGGAGACGAGGATGGCCATTTTAACTCGTGGAAAAGGAAATAAAACGGTGACGTGATCCTTTTTTCCAATGTGCTACGAAAATTTTTTTGTTCTTGTGGATAATTTTTTTAGTCACATTCTGACTCTGACTGGAGATCTAAGGAGTTATAATGTGAATATTTTAGGTATTGAAGGCGATAGCAATGGATGCACCCAGTTTTCTGACAGAAACATGGAATGCGCAGCGGGAGAAAGAACGTAAGGAATTCACGGCTCATAAACACATAACATTAAGTATGAATGAGCGGATGATGATGGATGATGATGAATCTCTATCAGAATAAGTTGCATTTCATTCGTGTTACTAATTCTGAAGAATAACCGTGGACCAAATAATGGCCACCGATTGATTCACTGATAATAAGCACCAAAACATCTGGACTAATTAGACCGAGAGACATTTGCGAACTGGAAATCAGGAAATTCTTGGATCATTTGGTCACTGAAGCTTGTACAGCGGAATGGCGAAGCTGATCACTAACGATCTATGGCGATTCTTTCATTTGTCGCAAATTATATCTATCTTTTATGCAAAATTTTCGACAAAATACATTTTTCCTATATTTGTTGTTCAGACTGACTATTTCTCATCTTCTAATTTTGCCAACCCTCAGTTATTTTGTTTCAGCTGTATAAAGAAAGTGTTTGGGGAGAGGGGGAGAGGGAAAGCGACCTAGAACACTTTTAGTTAAGAATGCGGAAATTTGCTGCATCGTAATAATCTGATATTTGGAATGCAGTGAACTCATCTAGTGATATTAAACATAAAAATAACAAAGGAGCAGATTACGTTACTAATGTAAAAGTTTGTCTATTTCAATATTCCGTGCTGTTATATTACATGCTTTGACAATGCAAGCACACTTATCAGGGTGCGCGTCCTTCCCGCGCTCTATCCTGCTGAACGTAACGTGACGAAATTCGGATATTTTCATGCATAGCATGTTGAAAATATTCGTGTTTGTACATTTAGTAGCATCAGCTCAGCAAAGGTGTTTATCTTCACTGTTCATCGTTGTCGCCTAAACTTGATTCAAGTCGCATAGAATAGGTTCCGTAGTACCAATTTAGACAAGTAATATTGTAATGATTTGGTGCGGAACTTGATGAGTCTTGCTAGTTACACATGACATGCAAATAAGACCGGAGAAACACTGCGTGAAACAGTACCAATGTTATTGGTAGCATTAGCTTTTAACAAGTCTAATGTTGCGTTTAGGTTTACTCCAATGGATTGGTTTTAATGATACTGCTGCTTCCGGTGGTAGTGGAGGAAATAACGTTGGTCTGCGGACAGGGGCAACATTTTAGTTCAAGTGATTAAGGTTGCTAAAGTTTATTCATACCATTACCAAATTTTAACCAGATGAAGAGTTAAATCCTCATTTTTCAACCATTCTTAAGTGAAGATTTCTGAGGAGTAGTGTTTTGCTTTTCTTCGATAAATAAAAGAATCCTCGCACTTCTGTGGTTATGTGCACATTTTTTAATCCTGTGTTAGTGATCTTTATCGAGGAGATCGGTTGGGCGAGGAAAGGCTAGTATTAATCTCTCCTTACTCATGAGGGCTCAGGAACGCCACTAGCTGTTGACTGGTATTTTCATTGGCTTGCTTCTGTGTAATTCAACTTATATCGATATGTTGATGAGCCATATATATTTTAGATAAGGTGGAAATTTGTTTGGTTGCGAAGTTCTGGCCGACTTTCCTCAGTGTGTAAACATTCCTTCATTTCTTCGGATGAAATGATAAGCATTTGCTTCTGTCTTTGTTTACTTCTGAACCGACATCAATTGATAAGTGACTAGACTACTGTCTGATTCTACGACTTTCTTTTTACGAAAATATTTGAAATCGTTAATCATAAATCAAACTTAATGATATATAACTTTATGATATATGTGAACAAAGTGTGGAATACCAGGTAAATTCACTTTGGATTCCGCTGGGGCAATCCATTTCTTATTGCTGAGTTTATCCGAAAACAAAAAAAAAAAAAAAAAAGACCAAAAAATGGGATGAAGTGTTGTGAAGTAGTACGTCCATAGACAAACTGAGATTTGCACACTTCCTCGTTCATTTTTTTGACGGGTTTTCCCAGTTAAATTTTAGATGAGATTCTCTGCCGTTTGAAATTAAGAAATAAAGGAAGGAATCGCTGGGTGTTAAAATATCTTCAAGTAATATCAGAAGAAATGTGGAAGACATGGTGGTAGAATATCGGAATAAAACAGAGAGAGAAGGAGACAATCTAATCTCTGATGTTTTTTGCTGTAGAAATTTGATTCAAAGCTTGTTCAGAAAATTAGGTTGTTGAAACTATGTTGCATCTTTTTTGAAAATTAGGAGAGTATGCGTTGTTGAGAAAAGACGTTCGTAATGTTTTTCTTGTGCCGTTTAAAAAAAAAAAAAAAAAAAGAGTATTATTACTCATGGCAATCACAGTTTCCTTCATATGCTTAAATGAACATCATGATATGGTAGCTCTTTTGTTAGGAGAGTGAATAAAGTTTGTGCAAGAATTCAGAAGAGCAAAGCATTTTAATTTGCCGTATTTGGCTTCCTCCGAATTATCTGCATAGTACAAATGACTCATTCTAGTTGACGATAAGCTTTATGTATGGCCGGACTTCTGCAACCGGTTTAAAATTAAAGTTGCAATTCTTGCTTGGACAGTTGTTCTCGCCATCCAGTGCAAAGTTTGCTTTCTAAAGATATCTCCTTCTACATTCAGTCCCGATTTTTTTTCTAGGATCACAAGCTTTATAAAACTGAAACTAAGATCTCATAGTTGAGATCGATCAAATGAATAAGATCGATAAGTCAATAACTTTAAGTCACCAAAAGGAAACAAATTAAAATAAACTAATCTAGTGCCGAAAAATCACCAAGAATATTACGTTGAACAGCCAATTACAGCAGTTCAAACCATATCTTTCATTCATGTTTTTTTCATTATTCAAGCAGATGTCATACCATTTTACTAGGCGATTGGTAAGGTTGGTAACGTTGTTGTTTTGGTTTACTGCGCTCTCTTGTTAAGTAGCGAATTTTTGATCATAAGTATGATATTGAATATGTTAAGTGAATTTTCATATCCATTCTTAATTTTTCTACATGTTGTCTGCCTTGATTATCAACATATACACCAATTACGTTTTCTACACCGACAGAAATGGATTGTTTTTGCCACCACAAATCTGCTTCTGGTCATTCCTCTCCTTTCACATACTGTTAACTCGGCTTATTGTGGTGTCGAATAGCAGTGTCGAATTCTGTTTAGGCGATTGTTATCTAAAGTCTAAATAAACACCACTAATCTCTGTGAACGGTGATAATCCACAAGTGATATCACAGTCAAAATTTGTCAGACTTCACACTTAGAAAAATTAATGCCACACACGTCACTGTAACCAAGAAGTCCATAACGCTTCCTTAAAAATAATTCATCTTTATTATAAACATGCTGGTATTGCTCTCGTCAGAAATGGATACATTTTCTGCATTAGATTTCGCTTTTAAAACAGTACCTCTGCAAGAAAGCTTATTATAATAGCACTTATGCTTGCTTTTAAAAGAAAGATATGGTTTAAATGATTCAGAATCCTGACATTCTTAAAAATCAAAATAGACGAAAATAATGAGACTCGCCCCCCATTCTGTGCATACATACTTCATACAGCCTTGAAAAATGTTCTATTTTGGGGAGCCGATAGCTTTTATTCAACTTTGTGTACATTCCTAAATATATTTCGAAAACAATGTTCTGCATAACCTATATTAAACTAGAATATTTCACAGAATAGATGACGAAGCACTGCTAGTTTGGAAAATATTTACTTCCCTGCATGTTATGCTCAACGGTGTCTTTTGAATTGTTTCAGTGATGGCGGCAACAAGCATAGGCAACAAAGATATGCTGCACCGCATTTGACGTCCCACGAAATGCAAGAGACATACTTTATGACTCCAAGCACGAAATACCTGTCTCGGGATTACAAAATCCTAGGAAATTTAAATTAAAATCCTCACCAGAATACTCCCCCACGTCGAAGGGTGAATATTATATGCAGGTAGCAAACAAAGCAAAGCGATCATCCCAGTAATGTAACAGAAAATCTACAACCGAGTAAAATGATTGTTAGACGGTATCATGAAATTTTCACCTTCCACGCGTTAAGCAGTTTCCTCCAGCCTTTAAAAAACACGGCTACATTTGATAATTATATTTTGTAGTTTCTTTATCGGTCTGTGGTGGGATCAACAATCGTTTGGTCATTGCCACATAATACAAAGTGAAAAAAAAAAACAGAATATTACACTTAGTGTTAAAATTTATTTAAAAGAAATTTCAGATTTTGTTCAACACTATTTAACTAGGAATTTGAGATCCCGCATCATCTTATCGGAAAATCCTATATGTAATCAATTGGCAGGAAATTTGATAGTGCTGAAAAAAATCCTGCAACAAATTTATTTAAGAAAAAAAAAAAAAAAAAAAAAAAAAAAACACGCAATGCCAAAAAATACAGAAACTTGGCTTTATGAAAAACAGGAATTATTGAGAATTATTGATTTATTCCGATTAAAATAGGTGTAAGGAAAGCACCACCAACAAAAATCAACAGAATATGGGAGGAACTATGGAACTATTATCGTCATTGCTTCGAACTACTGAAAATAAAGACAAGGCTAATGTTGCAATAGCTCTCACCGCTTTAAAACAAAATTCCCTTAAAACCAAAGCATTTCTCATCCCCTAAAGGAAGAAGAAACTAAGGAAGTGAAAACAAGGAGATGAGTATTACCAACACTTAAAATTTTTGTCACAAATAGAGGCTGCGTGTGCTAAATCAAATTTAATGAATAAAGAGGAAAAAAAAAAAAAATTTCCAGTGGAAAAAGAGAAGCAAAATATCACATCCGTCATTCATTTTATCAGTTATCAACACAAATAATAGTGGTAATAGATGGAGTGATGAAAACGACCACAAGAATAAATAATCCAAAATAACGTGTTAGTAACATGAAAAAGAGCACAGTATATGTTGAAAGAAGGCAAAGGATTCAGCTTTTTGAAAGTTGGTTCGAAAGCCAATCCAGACCTTCATACAGACCATGCCCTTGTGTTGCACAGGTTGCCTGGATGTACCACTGCAACAAAGAAAAATGTGTTTACCAATTTTCAATCCAGCAAGAAAAAGAATCTGTTTTCTACTAATACACCATTGTATTGATTTAATAAAGAATATTTAGGACTTCATGAAAGCATGGTAAGAATTTTTAGCAACTTGTAATGTATAACAATATATAAAATTTACGTTTCTTTCTACACCAATGGCTAAATAGTATGGCTACAAAAGCACGCTTTTGAATCAAAAATTATAAAAAATCAATCCCCAATCATTAAATCGATCAAGATACTCAGCAGTTCCGGTCCTATATTAATAATATTATCAAAAAGTTCGAAAATAAATAAAGTGGGAAGACTTTCGATACGGAAACTTAACCTGTCGTGAGCGCAAATTATGAAGACCAAGCTTATCAGTCAATTCAGCGGCGCTCATTGCGTTTGGTAGATCTTGCTTATTTGCAAAAACGAGCAAAGTAGCATCGCGAAGCTCGTCCTAAAACCTAACTGTGATGAACATTCTACCAAAGCTTAAGAAAGAATAACAAATTACCTGAGTCTCAGAGCAAAAAGTTGCTAATGTTCCACAATAAAATAAGGAATGAAGAATTCCTCCACACTCAGAATCCCGACTACAGCTACTATACAGTAGAAGAAATCGCAAAAGTGCAAAAGATTTTTCTCCCTAACAGATTAGGCACCACTGGCAAAAAGAGATAACAAGCACCCCATAATAAAACAAACTTTAACCAATCATTAAGCAAAATAAAACGAAAAAACCTCCGAAAGCATCTTGTGCAGTTCAGCTCGGCTTTCTTCGATACGTTCCCTATCATTGCTGTCAACAACGAAAATTAAGCCCTGCAAGATGCGGTAATGCAACAAAGCGTCGTGAATTAATTCCAAAAAAAAAGAAAAAGAAAAAATACTCCTTCAGTAAAACACTAACACTTAAAATACATTTTCAGCTTTCCTGAACTTGAATCCAAATACAGTTTAACTAAATAAGAGAATAGTTATCAAGAAATAATATTACTGGAGTATCAATTCGACGGATAGTAATAAACTACCCCAGTCCCAAAGATACGAGTTACTTGGTCGCTAAGTAATTGAAGAGTTCTTCACTCTGGCACTACACTTGTTATTATACCAGAATGCAGAATAAGCTGTTATCAATATATGAAGAGCAGAGTTTGACGATAAGTTACTAATAAATAAAATCTAAACAGGAAATTAAAAAGATAGGCACTTTATTCCTCGTAAAAGATTCTTAAGATTGGCAATTACTAAGAACAAGTAACTGAGATAAATGCATACTCTTACTAACCGACTTTTAATTTTGATGCAAACACAAAAATCATAAATATATATAATTTATTTGTATTTATATATGTTTCTATTTATTTAAAGTTTTGTCACCTTTCTTGTTTAATATATTACGTCTTGTTGAAATCCCGAATTCACTGATACTGACCTCATGCAAACCCTACACAATATCAACATAGTATGCCGACTTTTCTATCCATTTAAATGCCTCATACTTTCCTTAGTTTGACTATTTTCTCCAACAGGATTATCCGAATCAATCAAGAAATGCAGTGAAACAAAAGTAAGCAAGTAGTGATGTAGTGCGTCCATATATACCAAAGGAAAAAAAAAGCACACCTCATCACAGATACACTGCATAATCATACCTGTGTATTCTGAAAATAATGTCTCCACAGTGGGCGAATTTTGTCCTGACCACCGACATCCCAAACTGTGAAGGAAATATTTTTATACTCGACAGTTTCCACATTAAACCCTGCAATCTCTGATCACCAATTCCTTTTTTTAAATGATCTTCTCTTACCAATGCATGTTGCTAACAACACAACTAACTTTCACTAAGATCGCCATGACACATCATTTAAAATTTCACATATTCACAAAATACCATACATATATCTTTCAAAACATCCAACACACTACATTGAACAAATAGAAACAAACCAATGGTTGGAATAGTAGTAACAATTTCACCCAATTTCAATTTATAAAGAATGGTCGTTTTTCCAGCAGCATCCAAACCGACCATCAGAATGCGCACCTGCTTCTTGCCAAAGAGACGTCCAAAGAGGCCTGATATCGTTAGCCCCATTGCAAACCGTTGCTTTTCTCTCCTATCGAATATAACCTGCAACAACTTCGGCATTTCCTCTCAGCCATTTGCAAAAATAGTAATAAGCTCAACGATTAACTTAATAAACCAATCAATATCAAAGAGTGTTGGACACAGATTCAGAAGTAAAAATTAGATGGATGGGTACTTTGTTTTGAACTGTAGCTAATTTATGTTCATAAACTACTGAAAACTTCTTTTAAAAAAAAATTAATTATTCCTACATGGACGTTCAGAATACCTACCAACACCAAATGTAAATCATTGACAGAAATTCGTTCCAGTCTTATTTCCATAGCCATAAACAAGAAGTGAGTCCCAGTTCAAAAATGCATAGTTTATCATTACACTGGGCTACTAACTGGCATTCAAAGCCACACTTTTAGGACTCAGGGAAATCTTACATTTGAACAAACGAAACTTATGTACATAAGAAAACAGCCACTACTATAACACGTAAGTCATTAGGCAATAATTCATAAGAAATGATACGATTAATCATTTACCTCCAACAATAACTTTCAAGATGCTCTTAGGAGGAATACAAAATATTTCTTCGCAGCTTTTCGCAAATTCCTAGCGATCCCCTGCATGTCAGCTCTATCAGAGCATTCTTTAAGTATACTCAGATATAAAAGAAGGGTTAAGGATACTAGCTTGTTCATATTCTGCGTTATTAGCTATGGAAATTTGTACTTCTTATTACGATTCATTTCATTTCCGAATGGAAATAAAGCTGTTAACGAACATACAGTAATGCATGTCTTCTGCAAACCAAATTATTACACTTCCTCAGCGACGCTTATTAACAGATTTCATTTTATCTGTCTGCTAGCAAGTTGCTCATAAGTCGGTCTCACAGATCCATAGAACAGTTCCTAAACGCTTAAGTCCGAAACCAGGCCAAATGGATTAAATATGCGACACGGACACAAACCAGTACCATCCTTTCAACGAAACAACGTAGTGTCTATTTCCTCCTCCTTCCTCACGACGTCTACCTCCCCACAAATCAACCACTATTAAACTCATCCCACAATATCCGAATACTTCACCAAGTCCCACGTCACTAGTGACACAAACTGCCCCATATGAAATTCCCGACCCATTCCTATCATAATTGTGCTTGGTATTGACATTCACGGGTCGCTGGAATTTTACAGTTTGGATTTTACAGATTTTACAGTTGTTGCTGTAGCCGTTGCGCGTTGAAAAGGACTTACTAGGAGCATAGGAAGAGTCTCATTCCTTGTAGGCAGAATTGAAACTTTCGAAATAAGCTCATTGGATTGCGTCGGGTGACGCTCCGTAAAATTCCATAAAAGAATTGTACAGTCCTCAATAATACACGGAACTTCACGAAATTGGGTGCAAGAGATAAAATTAAAATATGTGCCGTGTTGAGATCGACCCGGTAATGTTTGGAATAAACTTTAAACTTGAACAACCTTTTCATTCATAGAACAATAAATAGCTGAATATCCAGATTAGATAGGGCCCGAGAAATCGAGTTTCATATTCGCTCTTCCATCGAAAGTGGACAGGAAAATATCTGGCCATGTTAAATCTAAGCTTTAAAAAAGGGAACTTCTTGGACCATGCCATTCACTTTAGTTAATACGCATCACCTAAAAGTTGTGGATTGAGAACAGAAATTTTCTTCGTTGTCAACCTCGTATAGATTCAAATACTTTTTTTTTGATTGTATAAAGCGATAGAAATGTTAAAAGTATATTTGGAAGTATGATCGCATTCCAGTTATTTGGCAGCATAGCACGTTAAGTTCGCTTAGCCGCATTCAAGCGTTCAACATCATTTCAGATAGACCTGATCCACTTCAGGAACCACCTTAATTACCCACAAAGACGGGAGAGAAACAGGAACGATACTACCTTTATGCAAAGTGGCTGACGAGATATGTTGAGAGTTTTATTCAAAATTCAGCTTAATTTCCAGCATGATATAAGGTTGAGCTGCATGGAAAACTTTAAAATTTGATTTATATCTGACGTTTGAGATTAGAACTCGATAAAAATCATCCCACCAAAATCGCGTATTCGATCGCGCTGAACAGTTAAGTTTTCACTAAGTTTTCATAAAGGTTACAGCAAACAGTTAAAACGATCTGACAGTAAGGTTAGTCTAACGGCAGCTTTCACTGAACCTAGTATTCGTAACGAACCATCTAAATAAGCTTGAATCGGAGTTACTTCTTTCTTTATAAATTTAAGCAACAGCTCACGGTTCAACCAGAATGTAACGTCGGCTGCGGGAGTTGTACCTTTACAACATTTCCCAGAGCTCTTTAAATCTACATAAAAGTCACCGAATCCAGTACAGTTCACTTGAAAAATGTGTCCTACAGAAGCGACCAACTGCTTATCGATAACCATTGACAAAGAACACAACAAGCGGTCGACATCCAGATTTTCCAAGGAATTGTCCAAAACGCATCTTAATTGGTTCTTATCGAATAGCTTTTCTCCGAATAAATCAGTTACATTTCTTTTTGTGTGGTTTCTGGCTTCTTCCTGATCTGATTTTTTTTGCTGCTGCACGACACATCCTTCTGCAGCATCTTTTATCGTTTCAATAAATCGAGAACCTAATTCTGATTTTAACACCTGAAAATCAGCGATTCGATAAGGAAATCGAACAATACTTGCTTCCAAGTCAAGCAAGCTAATTACTTGCTTGTATGAGTCTCTTTAGTAATTATAATTACCAAATAAATTTTGGTAATTATAATTACTAAAGAGACTCATCAAATTCCTGCTTTACGATGGGAAGTAAATGATCACACCATAGCATTTTAATTTCCACCCCACATTTTTACAATAGAAGCGATTTCCCGCACAACTATACTAAGACTTAAAGCTGCCGAAACTACCAAATTGTGGTTTCGTTTATCGAAGAGGATACTGACAACAATCTAACAATCTACAACTTACCTTATTGAAAGCAGTTAGAGCCATATTCTCGCCTTCTTTAATCACTTTCACTTCCGATAATTCTACTTTTGTTATTTCAACACCCCAAACTGCTGTTAATACGCCAAGTTCAACCTGATAATTCGTTATGATACTTGACAACAATATGATTTATTTTATAATTTTTTCAGAATAGTGTAATTTCATTCAATTCATTTACAATAATAGAAGAAACAATTATTTTTAAGATGCTACGAATAAATGAAGACTTCGTTGATAGCTTATTCCAGTCTTGAAGATTTATTTTACCGCACTATTGAAATATTTAAAATAGCTGAAAAATCTTTAAAGCCTTAAGGACCTGGAGATTTTCGCATAACTTTCTACGGCCTAAGCTCGATGTAATATCGCTAACTCGTCGTTTACATACCAAACGGTGCAGCGTAGCAACAGATAAAACACGAGTTGACCGATTCCGCTCCTGTACTGCACAAACAGCGGCCAGTGCGTCTTTCACCTAAACAAAGCGTAATGAATGAAAAAGCGTTTTTCTCCTTTGCCATGTAGCTTAACCTAAGTACTTCCTATAATCCAGGAGTGATAACAGCTGCAGCATCAAAGAACTGGAAAGCATAATCTTGAAAACACGTAGTTTCGGAAGGAATATACTCAAGATACCCTATGACTGTAAACTGGATGAAGCGAAGTCGCATGGCGCGACGGAAAAGATTCATAGTCCAGTCAATGAACTATCCTACTACATCACTCAACTGTTAGTGGTTAGATTCGGTATACCTTCCACCAGTTCTCACCATAACTTACCTGAATTCAGTTGAGTAAATCATGAATTTTTACTTGAGAGAAAACAGTCGCTCCAAGCTCGACCAGACCCTGGTCGAAAGTTATTATTTGCATAGGCGGAACATTAAAAGCATTCACGCGAAGATCTACTTTTATATATGTATCTATACAAGGTAATATTACAGTTGCACCCGGTCCACGTATTTTTTGAGCTCGACCAAGCCGAAGTACAACAAGGCGTTCACAATTACCGATAAACTGAAAATGATTGAGTTAAAAGTTAGAATTCACCATTGCTTAATCACCATCTAATTGTTTTTATTCCTTGAACACTGGGAATATCAACTATCATTATTGGTTTGTTATTAAAATTTAAAAATAACGGAATTCGCAGTAGCTCTATTTAAAAATTAGAAAAGCTGATAACTGTGACAAGTTTTCTACAGATGAACTGAACAAAAGTACTTGAAAGAAATTCGTTTATATATTATCATGAAGGATATGTGGAAACAACCTTCAGGGAAAAAAAAAGGGAGAAAGGAAGCGTCATCAGGAATAGTAAAAACGCTAATGCAACAAATACACTTTCAGCAACGGTATGTATGGTGACTGGTGCTATTTCCATAACTTCTGTTCCAGTGACAGAATAAGAATATCGGCTGTATCGTGGGCCGACCTGGAAAGAATAGCGTTCGGTCCTTCTGGAAAGCTAGGCATTGTGCCTGTTTAACGGACAGGCAAAAACTTCAAGCCACTTTCGAAGACTGTAACTGAACTTAGAAAGCATTGGCTATAATGATGAAGGAATAATATTAATAGTAAACCTGAGTTGGATAACGTTTAGGAGCTTCATATCCCATTTTATCGAGATCATTATATGGTGCATAGGTGAAAGCAGAACGATATTTGTGACGCCAATCTTCCTCTTTTAACTCTTCATCCACGTTTGACGTAGTTGCAGAGTACGTGGGATTCATCCAAATCCAGAATTAGCTTACTAAGACGGACCTTGGAAGAACAATATTTGCGAGGAACACCCTCTCTGCAATCAATAGCAGTGCGCCATCCAGTTGCAGCAGTAGTAGCAGCAGCAGCACAATTGAACGAGCACATTGTATGTAAGGTCGCAGCTAGCACTAGCCGAAGCAACCACATGCAGGAACATGTTTACTTAATGTATTCAGAAATTCGCTATTTCGTCGGAATCGAACATCCTGTAGCTCCAGCTACAGTTGAATTTCTCGAGCTGCTCCAGCTGAGGAGACACTAGATGCTCCTAGTCAAAAACACGGTCACTACAGTCGCTCATTTAATTACCCAATATTCGGAAAGTTTGAACGGACACTCTGAGTTCATTGAAAATGCATGTAACAAACTTAATCCCATTTATCCAAGAAAAAATACAGTCCGAGTCACACGATAAGTTGTTTTTGTTTCTATAGAATGATGAAAATGAAAAAGGCAGACAATTCTTGGCCAGTTCTTCGAGAAAAATCTGAACGGACTGTTATAAGAGAAAAAAAGACAGCTTGAAACGCCTAATTAAATGGAACCGATGAGATTTATAATAAAACTTTATTTAACTTCGACATGTTCCTTAACTTTTTCTTAATTGCATTGCATAGTGAATACGAATTATTATGCTTGATTTATTCCCTGGGAATTTTCGGCAATCGCATTAGTGTCATTTTTTCCAGGTGGTGATCTTTCTTTTGTGTTTTCGAAAAATACCTAAAGCAAATACTAACAATGTCTATATTTTCAATACAAAAACATTTTCGTTCTTACTGTACTGTGGTACTCATTTTCGACACATAATCGGAAGAATGGTAGTTGCGGAGTCCCAGCTTAGCGATACTGGAAGGCAACAGGAGACAAGCTATACTGAGTACGGACGACCCCGTATGTAAGTAAGTATAGAACAGGAATTTGAACAATGAAGAGTTTAAATGTGGCGCTTTTTGCTTCTGCAGGAAATAATAATATGTGACTGTCCGCATTACAACAGCCAAGTACCGAGTTGGCAATCACCGTTTGTCAGTAGAGTAGAATTTTTCAATACAAAACTTGAAGTAGCAAGAAGGAGCTAAAATTCCGAATTAACTTAACAAGAGAAGCACATCGTTCGATACGTACTTTCATTCTGAGTTCTCCTTGTGGAGGCCCATAATGCTCAGCCCAGGCGCCAGAACACGTTGCTCCTTCTGGTGCTGGTATGTGATAAATACCAAAGTGATGTTTGTCGGATTCCGGCATTTGATTGTTCATGCATCTGTAAAAATCTGTTGCTAAAAACAGGAATTTGCCTTTTTTTTAAAATTTATTATAAGACAAATATCTTTTTGTCATTTGGTCCCGTCGTTAAGTAATTCAAAACACTTGAAGTATTGGATGCATTCTATATATTTTTGCAGTTTTTTTTTCAAAGAAAGCTGAAAAACTAATTGGGTAACACGGAATGAATTGATTATTGAACAATTCCTGCAATCTTTTACTTGATTATAATCAGGCGTAACGTACGTGAAAGATATTGCACCTGTAAGTAATATCTATACGAATGGTCTGTCCATAATCAAGGATTCCTGTAGCTGGCTTTATACGAAATAAATCATTCCTTGTGCATTTAACTTTAAATGCTTGTCGTGAATCACTTTTATTTGTTAGCTTTATAGTAGTATGTATTTCGCCCGCAACATCCCCAATGAATATGAGCTAAAATTATTGAGGAAGCATAAACGTAGTTTTAAAAACAGTCAACATCATACATAAACAAAGTTGATTTTTGAAAAATTTAGCCCTGTCGCAATTTTCCATAAAAAGAAAAATCATTAAAAAAAAAAGGGTTAACTACTCTATCTCTTGGTTCGATACTAAGTAAGAAATTACGCTCCGATACGATACTGGTGAATTTCATTCTTAACCAGCAAAGCAAATTCTTTTGCCACACACAGCTATAAACTTAATTAACAATGAAGCATGTGTATGTGTGTTTTGCATTTATTCCTGTGAGAAATAGAGAATTTATCTACAGGATAACAAATTTCCATGTAAATTTCTGTGATATCTTCTTGACTTTTTACATAGACCTAGAAACAAAAGCAAAATCTAAATTGTCATATTGCGTGTTGTGGAGTGACGATGACCACCGTTTCTGACATGGTAATAATTGTTAAAAGCAATCCGTATAGTTCAGCAATTCAGCTCTTGAATATAATATATTAATTTTTAATTCCCAAAATAAGTGTTTGAACATTGTTTTTACTTTATTACTTGTTGACAGCAATGTTTAATCTTAGGGTGGAGGAAAGTTCCACGAAATTGTCAAAGAAATGAAGAAAGGTTTTAGATAATAATTTTTTCTTTTCATTGATTTCAGTAAGAGTTATTTGAAGTTCTCTAAATTCTTGCATATAAGAACTGAATAAAATCTTGAATTGTTATCAGTGTTCAAAATTGCTCGCTTCGGAAAAGCAATATAACATTTTGTGAAATGAAAAATTCGCCAGAAATGAGCTGTAAAGCAAACTTCCCAAAATTTTTCTTCATTCTGGCCGAAATTTATCCATTTTCGAAAATCAGGAAAGTTAGCAGTGAGGTATAATAAATAAGCGATTTTCAATGATGGATATATAGTGTCCTTTTAATAGTTCACCTGACTATAAAACAAAGTTTCCTAATTTCTCTTCATATACATTACGGATTCAAATGTCATTTCGAATATAAAAAAAGAGACACACACCGCTTCAGAGAATAAAGTTCAGAGAATGTTTCTCTAATTCTCTTACTGGATAGTACTATGAAGAAGGTCAGAAAAACTGTACGATATTTGCAGTCGGCAGTAAACGGTGACAAAAAGAGCAGTTGATTAGATAAAATTGAAATGAAAACAAAGAAAGAAATAGTTTCAGTTAATTACTGGGGTCAGCACTACCTGCTTGCTATAAACATTTCACATTTCAGCTTTTTTAGACCAATTAATGTGTGATTCAGTCATCTTGCAAAAATTTCGGCTTCTGATTTTCAATTTTTTGTCTTTTCAAAATGTATTTGTTAATTTCGTTCACTGTTGTTTCTTTATTCATTTAATTATGAATACTTTATTGGCAAATTTGCTCCTTAGTCACTATCAATCACTATACAGCCTGGGTTAGAGTGTTTACAGTGATTATGGACGAAAGTTTTTTAAAAAAAATCTTCCATTCTGTGTAATCGACGGTGGTGCACTGTCAGTTATAGCCGCTATTGATTTTGCCCTTATGATGAGGACTTATGATTTTCATTTATAAAATAAGCAATGCTGGAAAATTATTCTTTAGTTTTTAAAGTGATATTCAAATGAATGGGTCAAAATCTGCTCATTCTGTTGAAGTTAGAGGAAGAACATAACTTTGTCAATGATAGATCTGACCGAGCTATTTTAGCTGAGTTCCAAATCTCAGGAGGGAATGTGAAGTATAGGAAAGATAAGGCACTAAGGTGAGAAAAGTGAAGAAAAAGAATAGATCTGAGAAACAGTTCAGTGGACCAATCGTTTTGAAGATGTTATTAACTGATAAAGCATATAATCAGAACGGCAAACAGTGCCAGTAGGGACTTCTTATTTCCATGTCGCGCAATACCTGTCTCTCTCGCAGCAAAGTTTCTACTTCATCCTCATTGCCTCATTTCATTTCCCTTTTCAGTCAAAACTTTCCTTGAACTTTATTCAAATTCAATTTTTTCATCTCTAAGAAGAACACCGTCAAACATATCAGTTTCTGCGAGTGATTCGCATAAGTAGTAATTCTCGGTTATCTATAAATTTCTTGCTTTCCAGCAATCTGTTTTCAGACTCATTTAATTCTGTGACCATTTCTATTAATGAATTGTTTGTTGTTGTTTGGCAGATTAAATTGCTTTTTTTTAGAAGAGCATCTTTAAACTTACTGTTGATTGCATTATTTGATAAAGACAACTAAAATGCAATAATTATGATGAATAAAGACATTTTGGCAACTAACCAGTTGTGTTTATTTGGCAGTGATAAGAAGTTTTTTTTTGTTGTTTTGAAAACTGAATTTCCAGTAGTATTTAAATTAAAATCACTTGATTTAAAGAAAAACAAATGTAAGCGAAGAATGAAAATACTAAGGTCTATGATCTCAAAGTGACGACAAATAATGAATAGAAGAAACTAGGAGGTGTGCTGAATAAAAAAAGGATTGACTCTTGGCTCTTGCGACAGTTCGATTTGCTCGTAAAACATCATAGATTTAATGTTAATCTTTTAAAAATTTCTTATCTCTTCCATGGCTAGTTGTACAACGAATAAATAATATACGATGTTATCAGGTCGACCATTCATTCCATTTCCGTAATTCTCCTTAATACTGATAATGGTGACAATCGCCGATTGTACTTTTTATAGTTTCCTTTTCTGCTGGCGTTCATAACTATTGGTTCGACCAAATAGATGAAATTTTAAAATTATTTGATATTGGGAGAAGTAGGTTTCTGAATCCTAATAATATGTTCGACAACCACAATTATCCTTTACTTTTGTGTTTTACTAAATTCTAGCTGAAAGCGCTGGTAGAAGTTGAATGATAAATTCAAATTTATATTTATCACTCAACAGTTAAACAGAAGGAAACTGCATAAAGTTTATCTTGCTAGCCTGTCTGTTTGCAATTATTTCGGAAAATGATTAGCGTTCAACCTACATTTAACTTAGTGATTAGATTTTGTACATCCATTACAGTGGATAAATTTTGCTAATGAAAAATGCAGGAATAACGGCACCAGTTCCTACGTAAACAAAAGCCTTTCATACATAAACATCCTCTTATCGTAAGGAACCATCATTAATAAATTATTTTTGATTAATGAGTGGCTAAAATGAAAATTTTTCTTGGCTATGAAGTTATCTACAGGTCATTTCAAATAGCCTTCTGTGGTCATGGTGGTTATTGCATAGTAATTTTTTGAAGTCACGTGAGTCCTTTAACTGTTCCTTTTTAATTTAACTTCATACAATTACTGTAGCAAATGCTCTTTTCAGTCTGAGGCAATTAGATTCCGTTGACTACTTTAAATTTCAATCATAAACGTACTTCCTTAAGAGATGATGATACAAACAATTACTACTTTTCGTCATTCAATCTGCGTAATTGATATGAATATTTTATACAATGAAATTCACAGTTGTTGTATGGATGAAATCAACATAGATTGTATAGGTTATTCTATAATTCTCTGTGGATAGGTTTTTTAAATCATTCAAATTTATGACGACAAAAAGAATCATTTAAAAAATTCGGATTTTGTCTTGGCAATCTTCTTTTCCATATTGTGATTGCGTGTTGGTCTTCTTTGTGGTTGTGCTAGTATTTCCATTTAAGCAGTGGTGGAATTTTTTCTTCCCAAGTCACTACTTAAACAAAGTAAATAAAAATTTCCATCGTTACAGAAAACAAATTTGCTGATTGTGCGCTATACATACAAGTGAAATACGTACCATTTGCACTGCTGTAATTTTCCAGCCAATTGCAACCTAATTCGAGGTAAAAATTGTTAGATTTAAGCTTAAACTATTTCATAATTTCCAAAGAATGTTGTTAACAATTATATTCATTTACGAAATCCGTTCCATATTCTAAATAAAAATTGAAGGTACTAATTATAGGCGGTTCAGATTCACTGCACAGAAGAGTGAAGTTCTTGTGTCGAAAATTCTGCAAAAGTCAGTAATTTTAAAGAATTTTTGAGTGTCTGTAAATGAATGGCGGCTTTTTCAACTTCATTTAATTCACATCGAATTGTCCCCTAGCCTCGTATTCGACAGCGAGGAAATTCCTAAGTTTTTTTAGCTGTGATTTCTCAGGATTATTGTGTTTGCTTGGTTTAATCTTAACTATATCACAGTCAAGTGTGTTCTGGTTAACGTTTTTCCTATTTCCATTTCTTTCCCTTTTCTTTCTCACTAATTTATTTTTTTAGTCACAAAGGCCATTTGTGGTTTAATAAACAAATTATCAATGCACAATCGTATCGTCAACTAGCAATAGAGATATAAAAATAAGATTTGATTTTTAAAATGTGGTGGTATAATCAAGGATCCCCCCCCCCCCCACACTAAATAAGTGAGGGGATCATATTTTATTGTACATTTACTTTAAGAGACACTTTGTGAATCTCAGACCAGTTATGATTAGTGATAATCATCCTATTATTTTATCATTTCTGGTGAGCTTCGACTGTTGAGGCGCTTGTGGTTGCATGTTGTTCAAAGCTCTAGAACTGTAGTGTGGGACTAAACCAGCTGAGATATATCCAAAGTTCAAGATGCATAAGTACAGTATTAAGGTATGTTAAAAACAGGATGTGCGTCTAGGATTTATAATTTCTTTGAGGTAAACTCATTTCTTCCATTCGCCATCCATTTATCTATCAATCCTTGCTTCATTCCAACTGTCCCTACCGTTGGTGCAGAAAGTTTCTCCCAACTGTTCAATCGATGAAATGATCAATCTTTTCAGGCGAGCAAGTGAGAAAAGAATCATCAATCTTAGCGATCTGAGAACTTCCACGACTGGGCATCGGACCAAAACATTTTTCCCCTCCCCTCATCCCGCTCGCTCTTTCTCTCCCTTTCTACTCAGCCTTTTCTCTTGATCATGTGTTGATCCGTACTGCACTCCATCCAGAATTTTCATTTTTTTATGATATTTTTCCGTTTAAACTCTTCATTTTTAACATTGTAATATCAAAATGGGTCAGCTCCAAAATTCAAATGGCAAACAATCTAAACTTTGTGGTGAAAAGATTTCTTCTGTAATGAAACTCAGTCTTCATAAAGACTGTTGCTGTTTTGAATGCCACAACAATGATTAATATATCTTTAGCACTTATCTGACACTTATTCATATGTATGTACGGCCACTAAGGTCCTTGCACTCATCTGACACTTAAAATGAGCTGCTAGAAAGATTGTGTGATTATAGACCAATGGGTATTTCAGATGTTATGTGAGTTACAGTTGAGAAACATGTTTCTTTTTTGGGGATTTCCGTTATTTGGGTCTTCAGGAACCAACTGCCCAGTAACTGTTTTTAAGCAATCCAAAATGTTATACTGTAATCTTTGCCACTTCCCTACACCTTACATTTTCTTTGCTGTTGAGGTAGAAATTGATATTAAAAGCAATAAATTTCTGGAAAGGAATTTTAATTTCCTCCATCTACAAATTGTACTTCTTGACGACAAATTCAGCAACTAGTGAATATTCCACAATCCGTATTAAATAGTAGGATAATGTTATTTTTGGGCATCATTCTTAAGTAATCGCTCCTATTCTGCATCTGTTAATCGTGGTTCATTGTGCAAGCTTCCATTCAGTTCTGCATTACATTTTGAAGTAATATTTTTAAGCATTTTAACAATATCTTTGCAAATGATGGGCAAAAGTTCAGTTCTTTTCTTCATATTCTTTTGTGGCATGAAGCATAATTTTTAAGTGCTGGGAGAATAGTTCCTTCTTCCTTCATGAACTCTGTAAGACAGATGGTGGATATTGGGATGTTGCTTCACAATTGTGAAGAAGCGAGCAGTAAAATTAAAATCCTAGTCCGATACATTAGATAAGCTTGCATGAGGCAGCTTATAACAGTCACATAATAATCCCTCTATTCTTTTAACTCTTACCACTTCTCTTGTCTCTTATCCTCTAGCTTTTTCTTTATTCGTTTTTTAATTCAGATAGTGGCTTAAAAACACTTCATGAGCTGAATAAACAGTTTCCTTAGTTGTAACAATATATACTCTGAACCCATTTCAAACAAGTTCAATTTTTTCGAAACATGAGATTTTCAGAGACATTGATTAAATTAAATGAATCAAAAAAGTTCCCAATATTTAAAAGGTCCGGCAATGATTAAATTATGCCAAATCTATTATTTGAAAAATTGAAAGAAAATGGTTTAACAGATTACTATCTTCTTCCGTAGTTCGGTAGCCAAGTGTGTTACTTATGACGCTTATGACATTTTGAAGTCAAAGACCATTCATTCGTAATTTCTGTAAAAAATTTGTGTTTCCTTTTGAAATATGGTAAGATAACATAAAATTAAACAGTAGAATAATTTGAACGGCACAGAAATGTGATTTTATAACAAAGGAAAATTGACTACTGTCTTAGACAACGATGAAATTTTAATGCGATAGTGAATATATAAGTGCAATGATTGAATTATCAAAAAATTTTTGATTTTATCATACTCATTGGAATTTGGAAATATATATTTCATTGGCTTATATATATATATATATATATAAGCTAATGATGAGTTCCTTACCAATTCCACATCCATCTATCATTACTTCAGCAAATGTTCTGCTTTGGTGTTGTAGTTTCTCGCATCTTCCCTCCATATTTCACTGTTTTTATATTAAGTTTAAACTTAATTTTCAGTTTATGTTGCATATCTCTGAGTCCTCGTCAAGAAAAGATTATTCCATTAAGATTTAAGTTGCCATTGTTACCGAAGAATAATTTTAATTTTTTCTGTTAAACTTTCAATGTTTCGTCTAGACGATGAACGTCATGATTTATTGCAACTGTTAGTTTTGAAATAGAAATTTTAATTATACCTTCCATTGTTCACAGCTGTTTTAAACCTTTCAGTCATGTTGTGGTTTCAAACACATATTTGCAGTCCATAAAACTATATGTGCATAGTAAACTTGCTTGCTCTTAGTTAAGAATAGGCGGATAGAATTAAGATGAAAGTACCTCTTTTTCTTCAGTGAGAAAATCTGTTGAAATAAAGGATGAAATGAAAGAATTCGTTATTAATTATTGTTAATGGCAAACGATAAAATGAACACCGAAAGTACAACGTTAAAGTTACACTTCACAAAATACGGAATTTCTTCGAACGAAGCAATTAACATGCTATCTAGCCATTCTAAATAATTATTATTTGTAGAGCGTAACTTCTAAACACATATTAGTTTTTTTTAAAACATGTAAAATATTTCAGTCAGACATATCTTCATTTTCTGTGTTACTCAAATACTATCTTCAAATATGAAATACAGGAACTTTCAGATGCGAACTGTTCATTTCTTATTATTAATTTACTGGCTTCTCTTGCTATCTTCTTTGATAATTGTCAGCGCGGTTATAGATGCTTCATGGTGGTTAGTTCTATTTGAATTATCTAGACATCTTTTTTTCATCTAGAAGTTTTTAAGACCTAATTAATTTATGAAACTTTCATCCAAGAGGACTGAAACTTTGTTTTTTGAAATGTAGAAATTTTGGAATGATCGTTTTTGAAAGTTAAATAGATATTATATAGTTGATGTCGATTATCACTTGTCAAAGGACCTGAGTTTATTCATTTCATACTGCATTCCATCTGTGGCAGTTAGTCGAGCAGTTAGTTGTTAATCAAAAGATGAGGCTTTTTTCCACAGTAAAAATTGTATATGAATGCCGGATCAGATGCGTGGACTTGCTTGATGATTTTTGATTGTTCAATAGTGGTTGCGCTTAATTAAGCATTTGACCAGCCGTTCATGTTTTTTTGCTTCTCGGAAATTTATTTTTTCATCAATGTTAATAATATGGTAAAACTGGAAACTCTTTAACACAAGACGTAAGCCTTATTAAGTTACGTCTTTTAGCTGAAAGAAAAAAAATAATTTATTCTCAGGATTGGTCTATCCACTGAATGAGAACTGAGCTTCTAAGCTATTACTGCCAATTTTCCCTGTGGTACCTTGGTCGGGTGCGTGAGATGGCCGGCAAGTTTATCTTAGAAAAGTTAAAATGCTCAATGGTCTTATCAAAATTTTGAAGACAAATTTTAAAAAGACTTACTTCATGTTAGTTCTAGGTCTTCAGTTGCGCAGTTAAGCACAGCAAATCTGTTGGCTGGAAGTAATGCTCGACCAATTTGCTTAACGTTACAAGGCTTATCGCCAGGACAGGCTCGCATATGTGAATTATTTCGGGATCATATGCCTGCTGTAGGTGCTGGCGCTAAAGCTGCGATTGCTGTTAGTTTTTATGTTTGTTATTCAACAAAACTGAGACATTGTTCATATAAGAAAGCAAACCAAAATGCTGGAACTAGGAGTGAACACGGTCGTTCACCACTCTTCATCCCAGGAATGATCTATATAGCTATAGCGTGACCAAAAAGTGATTGTGTTCAAAGAGTATAAATTTTATGATAAAACCACAATAAATTATAATTATGTCAGTCGTAGTTGAACTCTCTCTTCAAGACATACAAAAACATTATCAGACATCCTTATTTTTAGCAAACTTAGTTTTGAATAATCAGTGATGTTTATGTTAATGAGGAATAAAAAAGGTTTGTTGGTTACGAGAGCATTTGGTTTCAAATAATTCCAAGAGATAATTAATTAAAACGATCTGAAACCAGCAACTAGATTCCGTTCCTTTGAAGGTGAAGTGATCAAGGATTGAGTTCCATATGTTGGCAACTTCGCTACACATTTATGGTTGTTATTTACTCTTCACCGTTATTTACACGGCATTTACTTACTTCATTAAAGACGGATCATGTCATTATTGGTTTTGGATTTTCTTCAGTGAATAAAGAAAAGGGGGAAGAAAACAAGAAGGGAAGAGTGGCCAGAGGTAGGAATGAATGATCACTTTGGTCATTTCCCTTCTTTCAGTGAATTGTTCTTTCAGTGAATTGTTCTTTCCAAAAGAATAGTTTATTTAATTGCAGTTCAGTAAGCACTCGTTTTGTCGCTGAATATCAAAACTAATTTTGTGAGGAAGGTGTGGGAAAGGAAAGAAGGAGGATGAATGATAAGGGAAAAGATTTGAAAAATTGAGATGCAGGAAATCGTTTTTTGTTTGTATATGAAACCTAAATCAGGACTGTGTAAAAGTATGTTTGATTGACCAAGGAAATTTGTAGTTTAATTTGAAAGATACTTTCGAAATCATTTATAATTCTGTCACTTCAGTTTCACCAGTGGATAATTTCCCCTCCCAAAAAAAAAAAAAAAAGAAAAAAAACACTTAAGAAAGAGAGGAGTAAAACTTTCATGATTAGAAAAAGGAAATTTTCATGAAGGCAGAGAGCAAATTACGCGAAATCTCAATGGTTCTGAGAACTGGCAGAGAAGTTACACCTTTTTTTTTGATTACAATTCTTCAATGCCCTTTTGATGCTGTTGAGGAAGGAAGAATTTCAGTCTCTTAGTTTAAAAAATTGATCGCTCAATTTACAAAACACTATGTAGCTTAAATATTACTATTTGCTATGAGCATTTCGGAGGAGGCACACTATCACACCGTTGAACATGAAAAAATTTTAGTCATGGAGAGGATCGAACACATCAGAATTTGGACAGGAATTGCAGTAAAAAAACGTAGTACTATTAAAGAAGTCTTTAAGGTGATGGTGAGGTCGGTAAAATGATATTATATCCGGTGATGAAGGTAATAGGTACTAATTAATGTGGTTGTGACTTTTAGTTTTTCATTTTGGCAGTAATTGGGATGAAGAAACTAACAGCAAAGACAGTAGTTAAAATTGGTGCATTGTAAGAGTAGATTTGGTGTATAGAAATAGTGCCATTTTCTGCTAATTTTTAATTTGTAGTTGGATAAAAAGCGGCTTTTGCCTTTCTTAGACTAAATTCAATCTCCGCAAGATCTCATTTCGTATTTTGTGCTCATATAATGCTATCGTGTTATTACTTTCTATATTCTCATTTTCCCTAAATATCAAAATATTAGTTTAAATCCAAAATCCTGTGTACTGTATGTTTTCTAATGCATAATTTCTATACAGTAGTTTTCCTTCTGTCTTCACTGAATATTATGGTGTTTTGACTAATTGTAATTAATGCTCTTGAAATCCACAATAATCTTAAATTGAAGTGTGGATGAACACTTTGGGATGCTCATTATGGATTTGTTACACGTTTAGATACGCCTTTTACGCGCATAAGAGGTGTAACGAAATAGATAAACTGTTGAGTGCAACTGCTGGCATGAAATCAAAAATTAAAGTGTTTGTAGTAAGTGGGGTGTTAAAACTTGGGATTTTAAAATTTGAACTTTGAAATTGATCTCGTTTATAACTTCAAAAGTTTCTTTCCATAGATTTTTATAGGGTTTGTTGTCAATTCTGAAAAGGGTCAAAGCACTTACCTACCATCGAAAATCTGTTTTTCAGGAATGTCAGCACCAGTTCCGAAACGAACGATGGAACTGTTCAACGCCATATGGTTCGGGTTACTTTGGTCCTGTTCATAAAATAGGTTAGCTTTTTGCAAGTAGAGAACTGGGCAAATCTGCAGTCGCTTTGTTGACGTAACAGTTTAAAAGGATGGTTAATTCCGCATATTTCGGTAATATTCTGTTTTGCACGTTAAATATAAATACAAAAGTGTCATTTTTATACTTGTGTCTGAGGTCATTTTCAATCCCCAAACACACTTGTATTGTGGGTAGTTGGTGCATTTCATTCAAATGTACCGGAGTCGAGAATTTTATCCAAATGAATTTCTTGATGCTTTTTAAATCAGCCGCAAGAAATACTACTAAAACATATTGGAATGACTTGGTTATAGATTTCGTCAGGCATTTCGTGCGTATAGTAAGTTACGATGCAGTCACTATTATCACGAAGCTGGGGATTTTCAGGTTCACGAGAAGCCGCTTATACGTATTCGATTCTGTCAGCTGGAGTAACGCATGAGATAGGCCGTCGATGTCGTCTTGGTTTATTGCAGTCATGTGGCTGCAGTCAAGCACCACGACCGAGCAGTGTTAACGTAGAATGGACTTGGGGTGGCTGTGGTGACAATATTGAGTATGGCTATAGATTTAGCCGTGATTTCATTGATGTTCGAGAAAAAGAAGAGGGCTTTCCTAAACGTTCCACTGATCACGGACGTTCACTGATGAACCGGTGGAATAATGAAGTCGGCAGGCGGGTAAGCTCTTCCTTGTCATTAATTACTGCGTCGTAAATTGTACCTAAACCGCTCACAATTAGATTTCCAAAAAACTTTCACCTCCCACTTCTAAAAATAATTTCCAAGCCACACACATGTCAAAAATCATTTGTTTAATGGAAACAGACATGTAGAGAGCTCCTTTTTAAGATTTATCTTTTACGTATTTCTCATTTGTTAATAGCTTTGCTTTTCAGTTGCTAAAACGAAATACTCGTCCAAAATGCAAGTGTCATGGAGTAAGTGGTTCCTGTAATATGAAAACATGCTGGATGCAGCTGCCAACAATGCGTCAAATGGGAGCTGTTTTACTAGGAAAATATCGCAGTGCGAAACGTATTCAAGTGATAATTGTTTTTCAGATCTTTATCTTCTCTCTTTAATCTTTATCTTTGGAATAATTTAGAAGACCGATATTATCCAGAAAAAATTTTTAGATCAATGCACGCGGTAATATGCAAATTAGAAGTCAGCCAGGAAAAAGAGATCGAGAACGAGGTGGTGGTCGTAAAAATCGTGCTTTACAAACAGAACTTGTTTTCTTGGATGATAGTCCTGATTACTGTGTTGAAAACAGAGCACAAGGGACAATGGGCACTACAGGGCGAATATGCAGGTTTTTTTTCACATGTAACTTTTTCAGAATTATTTATGTCAGTTTCACGTCGAATACAAGGACTGAAAAAAAAAATTTCATGAATAGAATTTCACAAATAGCTCTCTTACTCTTACAATGATCAGCGGAAGTAAGTTACCGTTAGAGAACAAAATAAGATTTATTCGAGACCACAGTTATGTCAATTGGTAGTGTTAACAGGGTAGCATTGCAACGGAGTTAAGTAATTATTAGCATCTCTTCCTGATCGCTAGAAATGGCCAGGTAGTGTGCTGACTAGAGCAGTCTATGATCATGAAGTATGAAGTCTTTCGCTTGGCTCTCACAATTATCTTCTTCAGAAAAGGTTCGCATGGTTCCGAAAGTTGCGATTTTCTCTGTTGTGGTCGTGGTTACAACAGTTATACAAAGGAAATCGAAACGAAATGCAGGTGTAAGTTTCAGTGGTGTTGTAGAGTGGTTTGTCAGACATGTATCAACCAAACACAAGTGGATATCTGTAAATAATTCGAAGAGACGAATCGTTTCATTATTTCCTCATCCATCCTGGAATGAAAGATGCTCCTTCACTCAAGCTCGGGACCTGACAGGGAACATTGCTTTTGTCGGTTAATTTTCATGCTCTTCATCCATCCCTAGGCAGTTTCAAATTGTGTGAAAACTCCATTTTCTTTCAACATTCCACATGAGTAGCAAATAAATTTCAAGTAAAAGTATTTTTGATGTTTGCCGATGCTTTTGATGCACTTTTTAGACCGGATTGGAAATTTTTTTATTTTAAAATTGTGTACATATACTTCTTTCTACTCGATCATTTATCAGTTTCGAACGAAAAATCGATCATTTTGATTTAATTAGTACTACAAGCTTTTTATTCTCCTTATGTAGTCACTCCATTCCACTGCTGTTCTTTTTTGTGCATTTTTCATTTTTTTTTTCTTTTTTGTTTATTCGTTTGTTTGCGTTTCAGTAGCCCGATATTCGGAGTTGAAGAACACCTTTTCAATGGTCCCACTCTTTTTTTTTTGTCCAAGATCCTACCTTTAGTTGTTACCCTTTAAAGTCCCATAAACTTGTTACTTGAGCACCTTTTTATTCCACTGGTGTTAAATTTCTGTGTTTAGGGAAACTTAGTGCTTAAGAGTTAAAAAATTTTTGCGAATGCTTGAAACGGAAATTAATTCGATAGGTGGACTTCAGATAAACTTGTAATGAATGCATTTCAGATTTTATATTTGGTGTGAATGCTTTTTCATCGACCTCTTAGTTACCAGCGTTGTATAATGTTACCTCACTCGTTTCATTTATTCTTTTCATTGTCAGTATGCAAATTAGTAGAAAAAGCCAATTTTGGTAAACCAAAGAGTTCAGAATTTATGTGAATTTCATCCATAAGTTTTGTGCTTGATATCAGCACAGCTTTCGGCGGATGTATGCGGGGAAAGCAAGAATTTGGATGAAATCAGTTCAGAATAATGAGATTTTGAATTACGCTTGGCATCCATTAATGCCTTCATATGAACGGAACAAATTCACTGAAGACTGGACGATTTTTCTGATTATTTTAAGAACATTTGTTAATTAAATTTGTTGTAAACATATATTATTAAGGACAAATAACCATGTATGTAATCGGTTTCGTATTGGCATTAATATCTAAATAAGATTAGAACAAATTTAATGAAGACCCTTTAGTCTTTTTGCTCGTTATAAAAAGATATGATGACTGAATCTCGTTTTGTTGATTGATGAGTAAGCATGCAATCAGTTGTGATCGATTCAGAAAAAAAGTGCTTTGATTGTTTAAATTTCCCATTTCAAATAATTACTTTTGAATGCGAAGCCGAGACAGACACAAGTACGCTGTCTTTTACTTTTGACCGTTGTTGTATCTAAGACCTGGTATCGTTTACCGGAATCTCAGTGATGTCATTTTAGTAACTCTGTTAGAATTCGTATTTAAACACCATGCTCTCTATTGTCATATCTTGATTATAGACTCGTTTATCTGGATGTTATAGAAATAAGAGGGAAGAAACTGCGTAAATAACCAGTGAAGAGAGCATTTTTTTCTTCGGTTGCACATGCGTAGTTTACAATTTACAATTTTCCAGAGAATTACTATTACACACATATTATATAGAAAACGATTAAGCCAAATGTAATAATACTGATATTCAATGAATGATTTCCACGCATCAGAAGTCTTAATTTAAAGAATCCTTCATTAATCCTTACTGAAAGCAGAAGAACTCATTATGACTTCTGGCTACCTGCTATAATTTTTGTACAGTGTTACTTATAATGTAAGCATGTAATGAGACATGTATTACTTTTGTTTCTAGTCATTTGTTTGTTACTGTTCTTTAGTATTCCGAATGTTGCACTTTACTTATGGTCACTTTTTGACAACGCTTTCGCACAAGAAAATAGTACGAATAATCGTTACAGTTTTTGTTTGTGATAATTCGGATTTTGAAAAAAAGAGCCTTTAAGTGAAATGGTCCCATGCCTAATTAGCTGTGAACTCAGCCTCCTCAGGTAATTCTAAGATATTTAGCTTTTTCTGTACAAAAGTTGTATTTTTTATCTATTTCATGTGAGTTAAGTCCAGTTTCCTTGCATATATTTTCATTCCTGGAGCTGCAAATTATCCTATAAATCAAAATATATTGCACGACCACTCTAAATTTTTGTTTGGAAGGAGTAGAGTTTTCGTTTTTTCCGTCGAGTTTTTGAAATTTGTGTTATTTGAATTGAATTTTATCTTACTGGACAAAATTTGCATCGAGTTGATGTGCGGCATAAATACCCAGCTGTTGCAAGCGAACCAAAAAACACTGTATCAAATATTTTGCAGTTGCTTAATGCAGTGAAAAATTTTCCTGTTAAAGCAGTGACTATTCGTCATCGAAATTGAAAGTCAAGATGGGCACAACTATGAATGAGTTTATGCTCACTTTAAGTCCTACGTTGTATAAATTCATTCCACCTCATAAGGCCCGGATTGTTTTGGAACAAGGGGATATAAACATACTTCTCTTAAATTCGTTCTGCTAAATTTCCTCTTATACACACTACGAAATTTTCCATATCCATTAGGATGGAAAATGTTGAGGGCATAGAGTTTGCGTAAATTTCTAAGATTCTGTTAATTTTTCCAGAATTCACTGTAGCAATATATCGGTTACTTAGTTTATCGCCTGTATTTCGACGAGTAATTAAATGGTCAGTTAGTTCCCTGCAGCATAGCTTTAATTTGCATGAGTCTGCTTAGACTTATTAGGGAAAGGAGCACATAAGGCCAAGTACGCCGGGAAAGAGGTTGAAGCAGCTATGTTAATTTTATTGACCATATGTCAAGGTCGCAAGAGAGCTTCTCAATTGGATGATTTACAACAAAAATGGCGGCTCATTAAGAAAAGCTTCCTTTCTTCTCCATCAACAACAACAGTAACAAAATCCTCATTCGTAATGCCCTCCAGATAAATAACTTACGCTGGCTCATTATCATGGTAAATCTCTTTTTCTTAATCTGTGGAACATACACTGTCAGGTTATTTAATTCATCATCTACATATAATGGTATAACAAAGGGAATGCTTTATCGTAGCATAACGAAGTGTTATGACGAAGTTTAAATATCGCTATCTATATAATATTACTGACGTTAAGAGAATGTTCAAAACATCTAAGAACGACTGCAAGAACTACCATTCAGTTCTATAGAGATAAATATGTAAAGCAGAAAGATCCACTTTCATAAATTTATTTAATAATCAAAAATCTGCACGAATTTCAAGCTAGGAATTCCTGTAGAGAAGCCTGTATTGAGTTCAAGCGAAAAAAAAAAACGCACTGATATAAACCTACCGATAGTTTTGACGTTTGTTGTAACTGTAATGCTGTTAAGCGAACCAGGAAAGTAATAAACAATTCCCTATTGCTACCAATGCTTCAGGACATAAGACCTGATGGCTTTCCTTTCCTACTATCAACGAGATGAATCTTTTAGATGAAGGAATCGATGCACTAGGACAGAACATTTTGAACGAGAAAGATTCCATTCCTGTCCCATTCATTATATGAACTTCTACTATACTTCGTTCACAATAGCCTCAGCACGTTTTTCAGTTTTCGGTTTAAAACTTTTTCCTAAAAATAAATTACTCATGAATTGTGAGTCTAAAAATTGTAGATCAGTTAAATATATACATAATTTTTACAATTCACTTTCGTTTAAGGCAGGATTGTAAGTACCCAGTACTCATAAACTTTCACTTCAATTAGACCGACTCTCACGGAACACTGTAGAAACGCCAACCGTAAAATGTCATCAGCCAAAAATAGGACTATCTAGATCACTGGAAGTTCCTTTTCGTAAAATTCCGAAACTGATTCTTGCAAAATAACAAGTACAGACGACATCTTAGAATTTTTTATTTCACTACAGCAAAATGCAGAAATTATACTCCGACCGATCCAGACGCAATTAGCCAAACTTAAAAATGCACTGACATATATTTTAAACATGTCAATCTAAAACTCAAATTTAATGTCTCAATTTTTCCGGATAAATGACTTCGAAAACCCCCAAATTAGTTTGCTATTCTTTGAAATGGAAACACCTCTACAACACATCCAATGAATGCTAATGTTACGAAGTACAATAAACTCATGCATATTACAATACATATATCCACGACACCATAAAAAGAAGTGAGGATATTAGAACTATATTTTAGTTCATCTCTATTTCAGTTTAAAACTTATCTTCAATCCCGAAACTTCTATTTGGAACCAAATACACTGTAGATTCCTTCCCATCACCCCGAAGATACTGCAGTGAGCGCGCAAACCATGTTTGAGACAATATAAGCAATTCATTTGCCACAATACAGCTTAATCGAAATTTAGTTTAAAAAAAAAAAAAGCACAAAAAAAGCCTAGCACGATCAGAATAGTAAAATCGAAAGTTTCACCACATCCCGAACAGTTAATGTAGGAAGAATGAAGAAAGAATTTCCAAAAATATATTACAATGAATACGATTTACATTCTAACCGAAACTTTTGAACAATGAGACCAGCGGAAACGCACTTTTTTACCAATTGTTTTGGCAAAATACTCTAAACATAATAATTTGGAGAGATAATCGTGCTAAAGGAAAGTTGTAACAATTACGAATTGCATGAGAAAAAGAATTTAAAAAGCATAAAAGTAAAAGTAGGGGGAAATTTTGGGAAACATAAATTTTGAGAGAAATTAACAAGAAACTGTAGGACTAGAAAAACGAAAAACCAAAATGTTACATGGAAGACTTTAAACTCTCCAGAAATTGGATAATTATTTAGTGCACAGTTCAGAAATAAACAGATCCGGGTACTAACCAAAAGCAATTTTAAAGCTGGGACAGAAGTTCCATGAAATTGCTAAATAGTGAAACAAACTCATAGACGGTCTTGTTGAATAATTAAGTTAATTGGAAATTGCATCTATGTTTTTCCGACAAATAATCAAGTGAGGTATGTTAAGAACTGCACAAAAAACTGAAATCTTTTTTTTTTTTTACATCGAAGCACCGGTAGTGGAGATCGAAGCATCATGACCAAAAAGCAACAATTGCACAACGACAACGACAAGAAATGATGAACTTTTTGATAACTGTTACAAATCTTTGTTTCAGTATCAGAGACTGTGACACAGAAAACATCATAATACTACAATCATCAAGTAATTTATATCAAATTTATAACGGACATTTCTTTTAAACATAGAAATACTCCACTTATTTCAATTTTAAGCAACACTAACTTTAGTTCAGGAATCTTTAACATCAAAAAGTTGAGAATACATAAGCTATTTCAAACTGGAATCCAATTTTACTAATCATCAAACTCGTAAGTCGTCATCAAAAGTCGATACTGACTTAAAAACAGTAAGTGACTCTGTATTCAAATGTAGCAATAAAACTAAGCAAGACAACGACAACAATTCTATGTTTTCTAGCACCGTATATTTATTTAATTAACAATTTCACAGTTCAGTAAATCACAACTGATAATTTGAAAAGAAAAAAAAAACACAGGAATTTTGATAAACATTCACATTTCTTGAAAAGCCGTGCAAAAACTTGGAAAAGCCGTCAAATATACCATAATATCTTGAAAGCTCACCAAAAAACTGAAAGTGAGCCGCGTACTCCTGTAGTAAAAAGTGCTTAAGTTCAGTGGAGAAATTCATCACTCTCTATACGGTTTGCAGTATGAATAACGATGATTCATATGTTGCGAATAGCTGCCCGAATGACTGAACCGCTTCAGACACTTGTCGCACTGAAAACCATTAATTCCCTTTAAATATTACCTGAGAAAATAATTATGATAAAGTGTGCATAAAAATCTTTCTGTGGAAAATATTCTACACTCTAATCCACGTGTAATATTTCATATTTATAGGACAGCAATAAATTGAAAGCGGCAGTTGAAAATCAATTTTTTTAGCTAAGAAGACGGTTACGAAACAATTTTAAAATATGAGATAATTCAGGAGCAAGAAAAAAACTCAAACCAAGAAAAGGAACGCACCTGGAAAGGCTTTTCACCTGAATGTAATCTCTTGTGCTCCGTAAGATGGTGTTTATGCTTGAATGCCTTGTCGCACACGTCACATTTGTAAGGACGCTGCCCTTTATAAAAATTCATTTTCAGTTAATAAATATTTGAAACTACTTTGACTTCCTGATTCAGAGTTCCGAAAATACTCAGTAAACTATAATTAAAGATTTGTACAGAAGTAATACAAATAAATTACAGCCCAAATAACTTTGAAACAGACAAGATAAAAACAACATGCTTCACAATTTCAGTGGAAAACTACCGACCAGAAAGCAGAGTTTCTCATATCGGCCAAATGTTCTGTAACGCCCTCAAAATTTATACCCTCACATTATTTAATTTTATTAATTTTTATTAACAAACCAGAATGTTCATATTTGTGCCTTGCCAATGAACTTTGTTTGCCAAACATTTTATCGCACTGGTCGCAAGCATAGAGGCCTTCTTCATCAGTTCGATGTGACTTCCAATTTAAACGATGGCGCTTCTCACCCGATGAAATGTCTGATGCGTTATCATCGTTATCATCGCTCTGCTTAAATTTATAAGCTTTGAGTTCTGTTAAAAGAGTACGATCAAATGTAAAAGATCTCATCTCTTCACTGGCTCATTGCTGTTACAGATCAAACATGTTAACATTTAAGGAACAAGTTCATACCTCTAGAACTTTCTGAAGACCAGCTAAACCGTTGATACCCAACATAGAGTACTGTGACATGAACACACTGCTGGGCCAAATGCTTGATGAAAATGCAGCAGCCGAACTATCATCCAATAAGCCAGCTTCCGAATTCGATTCACCTTCCGAATGAGATCTAGATGCAGAAGAAAGTATTGTTGGTGGTGTCTCCGAGCGACCTTTCGCACCTTGCAACAGTGTTCCACGTATCGTTTCACTTCCTTTTGGAATAAATCCTGAATTATTTAGAACAATTTTTAATACTAATGGAAGAACTGCTTCTTACAAGTCGCTACTAAATTTACGGCTCTGCTCAATGTTTCAATCAAATTCTTTTTTGCACTTACACTATAGGTAGAATGTTTATAATTTTTAAGAACTTCTATTAGTAAAAGCCGAACCAATGAGACCATTAGCCGGCCAACAATCATCCTGGTTAAAGTCCTGTCTTCCCCCATCTCCCTCGACTCTAAAAACCGGAGATGTTTGCTCAACCGGAACTGTCGTAACTACAGTTGTTTCATCCTTAAGCGACAAATCAAGTGGTAAATCTCGAGTTGTATCTGATGTTTCACCCGATGATAAATCAATTTTTGCTGAGTGCTCATCCTGAAACAAATTATAAGTATGTTTTACTTGCATAACCACATCAGAAATTACCATTTCTACAACAGAATTGAGAAGCAGAATATAACTGAAACAGGCGACCAAACTGTGCCACGCAAACCAAGTAAAAAAAGAACAGAAACGAAATTAAACTAAAATGACTAAAATAACAACAGACCATGTTAGGCTCATATATGACATAAACTAACAATTGTTTACCGATAAGCCGCTGCTCACAAGACCGGTACACTGCTGCGCCCAAGCAGCCATTAGACTCAACGGATCATTGGCAGCAGCTACTGCTGTAGCCGCCCTTTGAAATGATATTGCATTATTCCACATGGATCGTGAATATCGTTCACAGGCTACGCTTAACCGATTACTTCGCCGTTCCTTCGCTCGAGTATTTTGAAACCACACCTGCAAAAAATAAAAGTAGCAGATCAAATTTTGAATAAAGACGGGTAAAAGGTGAATGTTCTATTCTTAGATTTCATCTATCAAAAGAGTCAGGATTGATGTTTTGAAATCGGGTAGTACACAATGACAGACAATAACAGCAGAAAGAGTTACACATTCTTTCTGTTTAAGATTATATATAAAATCCAACTTTCGCGACGATACAAACGATAACAATATTAATTAATGAGGACTTACTGCATGCTCAGGAACACTAAATGTCAACAATAACTCAACTTCCCAATACTAATGTTACAAATTCTATCAAAATTTTTATAAACTTATATCCTCGTCTCTAAATAATATGCAGTTGACTTAAATAAATAACAAAATAATCAAAACTCCTTACCACCACAACTTAGGAAAGCAAACATATGAATGAGTTTTTAATCCAAATGAAAATTCCTTACCTGCACCACTCTTTTATTGACCCCAATCTGTTCAGCAACAGCAGAAAGTTCATACTTGGATGGAAATGGATTACGCTTGAAGTGAGCATGAAGAATAGCAACTTGAGCATCGGTAAGAAACGAACGGGATCGTAAGGGTTTCCAAGCAGCATTACTGCCAACAACACAGGAAGCTGGTAAATCAGATCCACTTTGCAATTCTGGCTGCTCAGCACTCTCGCCAGATGAACGTGATCTTTCCGGATCATCATGCTGTACTATATCCTCCTGACTTTTTTCTCTTTTAACACATGAATTCTTCAGTGTCTCATTTTCGACCCCATTTTCAACACCGTTTTTACTAGACGCGTCCACAGAAACTGTTCCTTCCACCGTACAGTTATTATTGCCCAAATGACAGGCCCAGTAGTTAGTCAGCAATGGCGATGGTGAAGTCGACGAAGCGGTACTACTCGCTGCCTTCAAATGACATTTTTTAAATCAGTTTTTTATAAAATGGAACTTCACTGAACACAGAAATATTATCATTTTCCTTACTTTATATACATAATATACGGAAAATTGAGTGAACAAAAACCTTAAAGGGAAGAAATCTGTAATGTGATCGATGAATGTAAGAAATATTTTGCTAGTTGTTCTGGTGAAAGCTGTAAAAGCATGCTGCGTTTAAAAAGATTTTTTTTCTTCGAAGAATTAAAACAGTAAGGTAAAAATGATGGAAAGAAGGGGAAAAGGGCCGCAAAGAGATAGATATACTTTACTGTTGCTGACTGATGTTTTGAACACCTGTGCGATTAAGGTTTCCCGTTTCTTCTTTTTGTGAGATTATATAATGAAAAGAACAAATTTAATGGTACAAATACATCACTTCACTTGTTTCTCTCAGAAATTTCTTACTCTCATATTCTCCATTTCCTCATTACTTGCACTTCAGCTACAACTAGAAAAGATTTTCAAATCACCCAGTTACCCTAGTTGTCTGGTTAATCTTACATGGATGAAAACCCTTGCAAAACGGTTACAAATGAAGATAGAGCGAGAAAGGTGTATAAAATGGCAGTTCTCAAACCACAAAACATTTTTTTTTTGTAATATTTCAGCAATTGACTGGCTCTTTTCCCTCAAACTGGGATGGAGAAATAAATTTACCTGCTGACATGTATTAGTCATCCTGCTGATAGCAATATAACCTAATACTCACTAGACTATGGTTTACACAAAGCGACCAAGAATCAAAAATCAAGTCTTATCAGAAAAACAAATGTAATACCTGTAAAAACTGTTGCTGTAATAAGGCTGTATAAGGACCGATATTTGAATACGCAAAATTATGCGCTGTTTGAAACTGCAGCAGAAGTGCTCGGTAAAGTACCATTTGGTCACCAAACTCAAATGTTGTTGACGAAGATTGTGTTGCAGCTGCTGTACATTTCTTGCTACTCATATGGGACGAGTACGAACCCGAATGTGAAAATCGCTTCTGACAATGTGGGCACTGCAATGAATGTTTTTCATACAAATGAGTGAAAACGCATAGCGGGAAGATACTGCTAATGAACCTACATGATACTGACATTATATATCCGGTATTAAAAGAACTGCTAAAGGACTTCCAACTCACGTCTCTTTTACTGTTCATTTTTAAACAAACTTCTCTCTTCTGCAGATACAGTGAAAACTCGAAATGAAAGTACAGATCACAGGATGCTAGAAGAAATAGAAATAAACATGATATGTGTAGCGCCAGGACAGTGTAAATAATAATAAAAGATTAATAAATATATGGTGAGCATAAATAGGGTGTAAGATGCACCACGACAACTGAGCAAAAAAAAAGATACGATAGATGCTGCAACAAAAAAATACCAATAGAATAAATATGGAAACTTAAAAAAAAGAATCTAACTCACTCCTGGAGACTTTAATCAAGTGACAAAAACAACTGTTATACTTTTCAACTATTATAACAACTTACATGATTTTTGTTCTGACACCAGTATGAAAGATCAGAACAGCATAAACTACTTCTACCTTTTTATAATTAAAATACTGTGAGCTTTTACTTTAACATTCATTTGCTAAGGAAAGAAATCCTGTCCCAGCAACTTTTATGTGCTTACTTAAAAAAAAAAAAAAACATTTCGTGCACCACATTGTGCAGACCAGCAGCAAGCTTGTGGAAAATACATCAATAAACAAGCTAAACAGAACCTTTGGTGAGGTCAAGAAAAAAGACAGAAGGTGGAACTACGAAAAGTTAATGGACAGAAAATTTGCATTTAAGAAACTTAAAAATCTTGGAATTAAATCAGTAATACAAATCCAATCTAAAAATGTGGTTCAATAGAACAAATAATGGAATATAAAGCCTTCAAAATGGATATTGCAAATCAAAACTCAATCATTCGTTTTTTGAACTAAAAACAATGCGAATGTAACCGAAACTTATCCAGCGGATGGGGACTTCCGATGAGCCTAGAGCTTTGCCAACACTTTGTGGCTTCTTAATTGGAGGGGCATAAAAAAGATAATGTTTACATGGTTTACTGAAAATTTCGAAAATATATGCTATCATACTTCGATAATGATAAGACTTTTCACAACCACTGCAGTAAAATATTTTGATGAGATTTCGTGAATGACAGGTTAAGGAATAATAATTGTGTATGAAAGCAATGAGGAAAACTGAAAAAGTTTCTAAAAGAAATGAGTAAACTCTTTACTTTAGTAAAAAGTACTTAATTTTGTTCAGTAAAACCATGCAGATGGAGCTAGAACTCATCAACTATATCAATTAAATAAAAGGCAGTGAAGAGGATACACGATAAAAATAAGAATGGAAAATAAGCAGCCATGTCCTGCTCTCCTTTAATCGGTTGTTTTTAAATATTTCTCACATCATCTTCGGTAATTAACTTTTACAGTGTACATTATTTGTTTTCAGTATCCATACAATAAACATTACTCCATTTATAAATGGAATAATGTTTATTGAAAAAAATTTTATATAATTTTTTTTATATAATAATCTTAACCTCTCGTTCAATTTCAGAATTACATAAATTGTTTTGTTTCTCTACAAGTAGTGTTGCGTGTTTGAATTAGTGACCCTATTTCGTTCCCAAGTTTTTCACAACTGATTTAATCTTCAGTGAACTCTCCAACTATCATTGAAAAGGCTAGAACATAGTAAGGTGAAATAACAGTGGTGTACTTCAATTGAACATGATCAAAACGATCGACATTGTCCTGAACAAATGATTGTACCATACAAACAACACCAGGGAGTACGGTAAGTGGGATAGGTCGTGTATAGAATGCGTAAATTGAAAAATTGTGAAGAACATACGGAGACACACACCTGCTCGACATGCCGCTATAGCTTTGTTATATACATAATATTTGTTGTTTAAGCAATAAAAATGTCTGAATGGTGGAACAGCTATACGGTAACGAAAATATCCCGAATGGATGCCAGTAAACGCGGATGTCGTAATATCATTGTCGTGTTCCTCTCCACCTCATTCTCACCCTGAACACTTGATAACTTTCTGTGACCCCATCTAGACTCGAAGATGAGAGATATCGATATACAGGAAATATAGATATTATCTAGTCCAAACAAAACTTTTCAAGCGTTAAGTAACGCATTAACACCAGTAAATCTAGGTCTCTCAAGTATACATTTTTGCAATAAGTACCTGCGGGACATTATTCAATTTAAGCGATGTTTGCCAAAATGAAATGAATTAGAAATTGTTTATGTAAAAATTTCGAGAAGAAATTACTTGAAATAAAGACAGAAGTGGTGAATAGCAAAAATTTTTAAATAAGTGAACGTGAGAATGTGCATATTTATCAACGGAAGAGACAGAGCAATTTATAAATTTTTGGAAAATTTTTATAGGGCAAGAAAAAAAGGTAAATATGCCTATGTATAAGGAGCGAAAAAGGGGGGGGGGGAACGATCACGGATAGAGGGAGAAGGGGGAAGTCAGGAAGTTTTAACGGGAGCGCATGGTGCGCTTCATTGATCCCGAACAGGTGTTCCTTCTTTTTTCAACTTTCAGAGCAGACATCTATATACCTTTATAACCTGTTTGTTTGCAGGATACTTTGCGCCTCTCATCATCACAACATTAACAATCAAAAAGGAGAGACATCTCCTTAAAAGGATTTAAAATGACAGGAAACAGAAAAGAGAAACGGCTTGAAAAGTGATGTTTCGGGGATAAAAGCAACTGTACTTTTCCGCCATGCAATATGCCGGATATCAACAAACATCAAAATATAATTTATATAATAGGTAATATTTGTAAAGCCTTGGAAAGCCCGGAGTTCTAATTAGATCTTTACTTCCCTGTTCAATTTGATCGCACCAAAAACCATTTTGCATCAAATCAGCTCAGAATCTCTAGTGCAGACCACCATCTCAGAATGGACAAATTTATCCCGCATAAGAAATGAATGCCAACTATGCATGGAAGATAAATGCATGATTTAAAGCAGTAGTTAGCATTTATTTTTTTTTTTTTTTAAACTAACACAGCTTATATATAATCATTAAGAAATATAAAAAGCCAAGGACGCATTAAATATACGCTGGGAACAGGTAAACTTCCATCACCGACCTACATGTATAAAACCTCTGACATTACAGTAACTGAAGTATGATTTGCATTTGAAAGCGACAAATACACTATATTACACTGTGCACTGCATGTCTGCTGATATTTTATGCTCGCTGAACGACGTTTGCTTCGAACGGCGTTACAAAAAATATCAGATATCTAAATACCTGAATCTGAAGGTATGGCACATTTATAGTATGCGCTACATACAGCATACGTTGAATTTCAAAGGACCCTACGTACCAAGAAATTTGTGTGTATCTCGTCGTACATCTTATTACAACCTTTACCATTAACACTACAACTATTTCTATTTCACCATCTTGATTACTATTGGTGATCTGTCTCGACGATAACCCAAAACCACATTTCTAGACTTAGTCAAAATAAAAGTTGCTGTTCAATGAAGATTTATTAATTTATAAAAATTTAAAACTTGTCTCGTCAGTACTACCGAAAACAAAATTTAATACAAATGGATTCGACTAAATAGGTAAAGAAATTTGATACTTCACAAAAATCCATTACTGCTACTGGTTGAAAAAAATAAACAAATAGCAACCAGTGCTAATCGTTTAATAAACATGAAAATCATACTTCTTCGAGAAGAAATCAGCTGCGCCTTACTTCGAAACTTTTAATTAGGTTCCAAACTGCATACTTAATATTTCTAGGAAGTTAATGTGCAGTTGACATTCCTTCATCTACGGTCAATAGATGTCAATAGGAGCAACTTATCCCACTCAGTTATAACATTTGCTTTGAACAACAAATCTACAATTTTACTGAATCATCCTTTTCTGAAATAAAAGACAGTCATTCCTTTTAACTCATTACCTTATTAAGATTAGTTTGTTGTCACTTAATTCATCTCAGACCATTCAAATTTCATCCACGAAACTTCGGAATTCTATAATAATATAATATGAGCTCACGTCAACTAATTCTATCACTGTGCTGGATTCTCAAAACAAATTTCGATGCAATTTTTTGGTTTGGTCCATCCGGCATGAGCGAAGTTGTAAAAAGGAATGTTAAACATGCACAATTTTTCCCCATAAAGGATTCAGGAGAAATTGATTAACTGATCCCAGGAAGTACTAAACACAATAAAGCAGAGACACTACATATTAATATAAATCCACATATATAACTCACGGCAAAATCGAGTGTTTTTTCTTGACACAGAAAAAAAGCTATACAGGAGAAAAAAATATGAAGAGGTATCGATATAGAATATAATAGAAGTTTTGGTAAAACACTTCAGTAAATTGTCTATCAGAATGATGAATGTAAAAATAAAGGTTTCATTGTAATCCAATGTTTGAGTACTTCTTATAAAGAAAGAAGGATAATCTTAGTATAGAAAGTGTTTAAACAGCTTAGAAATGATAAAGAAAAGTTTTGAGGGGAACCGTGAAGTGCAAACCTGGAAGGGCTTTTCACCACTGTGAATTCGGATGTGCTCTTTGAGATGATGCTTGAATTTGAATGCTTTCGGACATTCTGAGCACTTAAATTTCCGCAGTGCGGCATCGGAACATTGTACAGTGGCTTTGAGACGCTCACCAACGTAAACGGCGTTGGATGTCCCCGCTACTGTGGAGTCCTTCGCTGCATCCAAAATCCCGAGCATCTTTTTACTGCTGCTAGTGGTCAACACTTTCGCAGTTACTTCTTTACGACCACATACCACACATATGATACTGCAATTTAGCTTCTCATTCACATCATTTATGAAAGCGCGAAAACGCAACACAAAACAATTCGAATAGAATGTAAACAATATGACATGAGAAAAAGAAAGCAAACCAGGTACTTCCAAACAGCTAACTGGTACCTTTTAGTGCTGTAAGGACATGTTTAACAACCAATCACTTCGGGGCACTCGAAGATGAGGAAAAATGTGCCATATTAATACTGTACTCAACATACCACGACTTCCCTCCCTATTAATGTGCTTCAAACGGCTCATTCAGTTCATCCATTCTTTTCGTCAGCTATACTTTGCAAGTATATATGCATTATCAGGCTGTAACCAAGCAAACTCTTCCCCAGCGCTGTAATCATCTCTTCAGGTTACTGCAGTTCGAAGGAAAACTACAAAATGACTTATAGAATAAAGCAAAGAAACATTCAATTTCCATTTTTAATACCTGCTCACCCGTTTCTTCTATGGCTTAGGCTATCCAAAAAATTTCTTACCCATTTTTGCGCAAACTTCATGAAGAACACGTGCTTCTGTGTTTTTTGTAGTTTTGATAACTAACACTAAAATGAAAATCTAAAAATGATTACAGACAGAAGGTTAGGAAGAGAACTTGCAAAGCAAACAGGAGATACTAAGCTGCGACGATAATAAGAAGCATTTTCATTAGGGATGAAAGGGAAAGAGGAAGCATTCTACACAAACATACACAGGTGTTCTGTTTATAATGTTTCGAAAAATTCGTCGCACAAAGGATGTAATAGATTGAGAAAACAACTGTCAAACGTGATCTTATTTCAGCTGCACCTGAGAAATTGATCTCACTCCCACTTGCGTTACCATTACTTCGTACTATTTATTAACAATAAAGGTGCATAAAACATTTAATTTCTTCGCTAGCACTATAATTTCACTACCAGAAGGTAAGAAGATTTAACCCATCAAGAGAAGAAAAATAACCGCAACCATGACTTAAGACCATACAAAATCACGCACAACATTTTCCCAAACATTTTAATCAAATGTGATGGCAGATATGAAGCGATAAGCAGTGCATAGTAAATGTGCGAAAGAGTGGCCAGCTAAACTTTGAATACTTGTGCAAAAGTGGAGGTGCCAAATGATGCTCATACGGCATTCCCCATGAGATGAAATTGTCTATGTTTATAATCGTGTTCTACTACGAATTATTTTCATAAACATATCGATTAACTACTGATTAGATGACTGGATAACTTACTAATTCATGCTGACTAAGCTACATTACATTTCCCATAGCGCTATTTGATGGCGAGTCCACAATCTAAAAATAGCAGTGGCCAGGCAGTAAAGCACAGTGATATGTACGGCATCAAAATTTAAAGTAGGCTAATTGTAGAATGACCAAACGAAAACTTAACATAGAGCAAAGAAAGAAGTTTAAAGGTGACGTCGTGAATCTCGATCGGAAAATATATCTACAACTACTACTTGTAGGTAGTATGTGGTCAAACAAACAAAAGGCACACAGTAGACTTGAAATCTTAAAGGTATTTCAGATCGAGATATGGACTAACATATCAAAGTGTTTTCAGGAGCAATACAAATGGTGCCTAGTAAGATCATAGGAAAAATGATTTTAACAGGTACCATATTGTTAGTTACACCAGTCTGGTTGGGCAAGAAGTTTGTCACTCACTGAATACAACGACTGTTTGTTTTACTAAAATTTTATGACATCAAAGCCGAAGATCACCAGGAATAAACAAGAGTGAAAATGGTGTACGTAGATGCCCTCTTTTAAAAGATGAACTTGTGCTAGAGAACTGAACGTTTAAAAATAACCATTTTTGTTAGAAAAACTTGCTTGAGGAAAGAAGTATTGTGATTTGATTCCACAATATCGATGGAGTTGGCGAGGAAGACGAAATTACTCTGAAAAATTGACTCATTTCAAGGAAAGGCTGCAGAACTGATCGACTTCTGCGCTGTATTCCATTTGCGTCAGAAAGTTTTAATTTTCGAGTACCGTGAGAAATCACACAAGCTCAACAGAAATAGCTATTTTCTAGGCATTCTGTTCCGCAACACGAGTTCAGTCTTACACAGAAGCTTGCACTGAACAGATGGAGTGTGGAGGACATTGGACGTGAGGGCTTTGATAAAACAACAGAAAAGGATGAAAGGACGAGCAGGAGGTGATGATTTAACGATAGGTGGAGAAGGTAAGGCGCTTCAGCAGACCGAACAGGACGCTTGAGACATTAAGTAATTGGATAAGAGAGATGAGGTATAGTAGCGCCAGAGACAGGCCAGCCAAAATGGATTAGTTTGAACCCATCTGTCCTGCTGCCTTTCGCTTCTTCCTTTCTTCTCAATTGAATGCTACTGCTGTGCTTCAAATCATCCTTCAGCAGCATCTTATCCTTCTTCCAAAACACTTCCTACATCTACTGCAGAAATTTTCTGAAGTTCCATCACCGGTCAGAATTAATTCCTTAGCTTTAACAGTTTCTGAATTATTCGTCTTATAGCTGAAAGTTACCTATTCCAACATTTTACTGCTCTCTCTATCTGTTATTCCAATGAACAATAACCGCGCGTCTTAACTTGTTACTGCAAAATACTCTGTAGAAAAAAGTATCATATTTTGCATTAACCCTGATGCTAAAATGCAAATGAATCTGTAAGATGAAGTCCGAATAATTCTTTTTGGTCGACATGTGAAGCTATAAATCTGAGATGCAGAATAGGGTCTAGAATATCATAAAGCACATAGAGCTGAAATGAGAGTAGACGTTATGTTCAAGCCGTCCAGGATATGGAGGAAAAAATACATATATATATCACCGTTCAAATTCTGGATTGAAAATTTAGCACTTTTATTAGAAATAAAATGTTGTGTCTATTCTTTCACACAATCCTGAGAAGGTGTCGTGTGGAATGAGGTAAATGCGGGTTATGCAGAGCAAGGGGAAGGGTGAAAATGAAGCTGTTTGAGCAACAGTACAGGTGCTCATCTGTATAATCCCACGGTCAATGGCAGATACAAAGGGTTGTAATCGAACAAGGAAACGAAAGAGGATAAGATATTTAGTGGCAATTAGGGAAGTGATGCTGAGGACGGGCGTCTATATACGCAGGAGTCTGCTGCAACTCTAAAGAAGGAGAATCGGAACACAACAGGAGGAGGACACAACTGTGGAACAGATGGTCACTTCTCCAGGAGGAAGAGGTAAATGAAGGTCGTGAGCTCTATTTTGGGGGTTAACAAGCTTCTTTAACGGTCACTACTAATGAACAGAAGATACGCAAATGTGACCCCGCAAAAGTTCGTCTTATTTTGAGTTTATAGGTCTATTCCTGCCAACTCTATCCGCTTCACTTTCTCCAGAAACTTCAATAAAATGTCTGAAACATTACTGAATACTTCATCCACGATCACTAAATTTTTATCAGAGGTAACATCAAAAAATACCACTACGATATCCTTGCTTACTAAGATATCCTTCACCAGTGATGATAAAATTTCCAGATTACACTTTAACAGTTGAGTTTCTTGGCTATAAAAAATAAACATCCAGTAATGAAAAAAACATGCTCGGCAAAAAAAAATTTCACGGATACTAAAGTATAAGGACAAATGCATATCTATAATCTATAAATGCCCACTGCAACTCAAGCATAAATTTAAACCTATACGGGATATCATAGGAATGAATCCCCAAAAAAGTTCACATAACATCTTGATCCTCACCTTAAGTCACCTAGAAATGTTTTCGTTCTATCACTAAATCGACAACTATTCCGTCTTCAAAGTGCAAAACATGAGGAACAATAACGCATATAATTTCAGCAATAAGTGATACTTTCTGGACTTGTCGTAGCATGATTTTAGAGTTTACGCTTCTGTATGATTACCAAAAAAGACTTTAATAACAGCTAGCTGAGAAATGCTTCCTCGTGGAAAAGTTAACCAATCAATGAAGACTGAAGTATGAAGCATGTGTCTCCACATCAGTCTACTACTTCGTTCAGAGCTCGTCGCAACATTAAAATTTTAAACTGTTTCAGAGTTAGGAAGAGCAAAGAAGTCATTCTCAGTGAGGTTACCTAGGCATAATAGGAAGAGCGTGAATGGTGACATTTCAAGGAAACAAAGAAAACATAGATTAGCAACTAACATAATTTGTTAAAAGCATCAGCCGTTTTGGTATACGGTAATAGAAAGTCTACAGAAGCGCAGGAAGCAGGGAAGGTGGAATTGGAGGGAGAGAGGTTGCCGATTTTGCACCTGTTTGTTTAAGGATTGACAAGATGGGTAATGGGATATTTTCACCAGTGTACAATAACGCTTGCTTGGCAGCTGCTACATCCTCCTCTCTGGCTGCTCTTCTCCCCGTTTCCTTATTTTCCTATCAGATCTGCGACAATATTTGTTTTATTGCTGACAGCGGCATTTTTTACCTTTGCACGAAATAAGGAGAGGGATTTGAAGATTCTAGTGTAGAACTGAAAGGAATGGTCCTCAGGATACCTGGGGTTAGAATCTTGAATGACTCCTGTCAATTAAGAAAGATGGAGCTTCACTTAAGCAGAAAAATAGTATTGTATTACAAACAGTACCTGTTTACAACTACTATTCCTTGAATGAAAGGAATGAACTTGAGCACTGCATATGATGTTTAGCAAGATATTCGACAAAGTTTTCCCTATAAAAGTGTTTTATGCTAAATTAGGGTTGTTTTTAAGTTCAAAGTGGTCTGTTCCACTAATTACGCTTCCTATTTTTACGAACTACTAAAGAGAGAATCACTCTGGAAGTAAACGTAGAAAGAAAGTGGATAAGGGAAATGAGAAACAGGAACTGTTTAGAAAAACGGTATAGCTACTTCAGAGAGAGTGATAGCAAAATTTTTATCTAAATGACGAAAATTTTTGAAATTGAAAGGTTATAAATTTAGACGCCAAGGAAACAAAATTGCGGCAGATGTTAATAGTGGTGGTCGTCCAGCTTTGTTCAGAAATATTTTGCGAGAAGAGCAAAAACGATGATACCTTCTTGTCTGGCTATCCCACTACCAGAAAATCAACAGGTGGTATTTGAACCCTCACGTCAATAATTTGATTTTTTCGTATTTATTCACCTATGATTGATTCAAATATCAGCTGCCGTAAAAATCATTTTCAAAGGGAGGTAAAAATTGTGCATAAGCAGTTAGCAATAATAAGTCGTCACTAGCTCACCTGTAAGATTATCTTCATAACAAAAGATCATGCAGCATGGAACTTTTAGTACAAAATAAATCTATCAATTTCCTGTGATTGGCATGAAATAACTACAGCTCTTTGATGTTAATACTCCCACTGAATTTTCTAACAATTTCAATATATGTAAGGAAAATTCAAACCCAATATATAAAGACGCGAAATGAATTCCTCACCATTTTAGTAACAGCATTCTGTGAATTCATTTCAGTTTCCTTCCTCTTCCTAACAGTACTCAGGATTTCATCAAATGTGTTCAGCATTTAATGCGCAGCATACATGAAAGCACCAATTTTAGAAACTTGTCACGGATTTTAATAGGGGGAGCAACAACATACTGTGTATCAACAACCCATTTCAGCTTTCATTGACGGCTTTATTTCGATTTAAAGAGCACAGAATTCAGCAATGATTGAATCAGTTGATATTTATTTCATCTCTAAATTTCTTAACCATTTATTTCGAATCAAAAATTCTACTCCCTCAATTTCCTTAATAAAATCTCTGCTTAGTAGTCCTGAAGGCTACCTAAACATCAGAAACAAAAGACAGATGTTCGGTGTGTACAGACAGCACAAAGAAGCTGCAATTTCTATGTTTCACTGTAATGTTCAATGTTTGAACTTCAGTGGTCGAATCGAATTGAAAAAAAGGAAAAGTAAACTATCGGCAAACATCTTTGAATCACAACATTTAATAATAAGCAGCATGTTGTGCAAAACAGAACTGAAAATCTCATGATTTGCCTTCAAACTTTATGGCATTTGTTTCTGACTTGGTAATTTGGGTGCTATCTTAAATATATTTTCTATCTATAGTCCAGAAAACTTGGAAGATGAACAACCGGCCCAGCAAATTACAGTTGAACGTTTCCTTTTTGCGATATGACCGCACGTTGATAACAGAGATCAATATAGAACACTCAAAAGGAAGTTACGGTGACTGCCGTCAAATCATTGTGATGAACCTAACCTTTGAGTCTTTGAACGGAGAACTTCAATAATTCATAAAGTTCACCATTCAAAGGTCCATTCGTTACGAAGGTCATACAATAATTTTTAATACTAGAAAAATATTAGTGACTAACACATTGATATTAAGTGAAGAAAATTTACAAATTTAATTCACGTAATTTAATGAGAAGCAGACTTTGTTAAGTTACATCTCTGTAAGAGGTATAAAAATGTTAATGCAACACTTCCACACAAACACAATGAAGCGGTCAGAGATGTGTTATGTTCGTGCAACCAGGGCAGGTGTGGTCATATAAATTACCGTAACCCAAGAGAAAAAAATAGATCTGACTTATCTGTACACATGAGGGAGTTTCGAAACTGAAGGTGATACGTATTTCTGTTTGGTGGTGGTGTGACAGCACAGAAGCGCCAGTAATGCTGCATGGGAAAGTGAAGTGGATAATGATGGCACAGACAACGCCCGGAGCTATTTCAGTAAGTTTTCAATTGACAGAGAACAATAAGTGTATTTCTTGGTTAAAACAAACCATCAAAACATATTTTTGAGCTGAAAATGACTACAAAGTTAATGAGGTAGGAGTGACAAGAAGAAGTAGAAGAAACCCGCTAGACACGGTGCCATCAAGAAACAGCGATAATAAATACACCACGTCACTTTCAGGACAACAAACCTGTTGGTTTATGGCCAACGAAAGGACATAGACGGAATCCCGAAATGCGAACCATAATTTTGAAACCACGCCCAATGTGTCTGCCACATAACAGATTTATAATGTTATCTTAATAAAGTTCGATACATTTCCAGGAACATAGAAGCAGCATAGGGAGAGACACATCCATTGGAAGAAGCAAGAAGTCTAAAGGTAAGGTGCTGGAAGCTTAAACAAGCAAGTCGAAGCCAATGTTGGAGAGAGAGTAAGTTGAGAGGAAGTTATGAAGTTGGAAGAGTGTGGCCAGCATATAGATGATAGCAATTGCAATGAAATGGTATGGGTATGCTCAGCACTAACGCTGAAAGTCGCTATCATTGCTCACCTCACATCAGGTCAGCAGTCAAGGGTTGACGACATTTGACATTTCTCAACATCGACACCTACATCAGAAAAAGTTCAAATAAGCATAAGAACATTATTTCCACTGTTATTCGAACTTTAAGTAAGACCTCAAAAGATTAAAGAAAGGCGCAAAACAAATTCTAAGATATGCAGTAAATTATATGATGAAAAATATCTAGAATTCTTGCGGTGTCAAGAATTTTTATTTCAGAGAAAGTCATGCTCAGGATATATGGGAGCAAACCCTTTAACCGAAGCGGTGTTTATAAGAACATTTGGGACATGAAGCGTGGAGTAGGGAGGAAATCTCTGGGGGTTAGCTGGAGAAGATACTCCGAGACTTACAAATACAAGAATAAGTTTGCTCAATCACATATAAAAATAATGGAAAATGTAGTTTGGATGGGAAGCAGCTGATGGCACCTTCGGGATATATTAAGTGCCGTCTGATCGTATGTGTGCATAAAAGTATATTCGTCTGCTAGAAAATGGAAGCACCGGAAACTTAAAGGTTATAAGCGAATTCACAGTCTATATAGATGAATGCTGGAATAAGAAGCCGTAACACTTTCATATATGCCCCCAGTGGCTCATTTCATCAAGCTTTTGATTCCGAATTCACACCGCAGTAGCAAATGATCAAGATTTTAACACATCCCTTCCTTCCAGTCCAAGAAGACATATATCTCTACGTCCAATTTTCCTCTGAAGGTTTTCTGTCGTTTTTTTTTACAGTTTCATATTTCATTCACAATTTAAAATGGAAGTTTCAACTACATATATTTAAATGTGGTTTAGCTAGGAGTGCAACTATACTGGTGATATTAATAAAAAAATAAATAAATCTAATAACAGAAGGGATTTATAAAAATTATGGAATCTGTAAAACTGTATGAAATACAGCAAAGGCATGTTGTATTTCGTACAATCTAAACTTACAAATTTATTACAGTCAAGAGAAGCTATACTAGAATTAGTATTCAATTAATTTTAACCGTCCGAGCACTGAGAGAAGCATGATCACAACCTGTAAATCAAAGGTGTGCACGGCAGCAGTCGTCAAACTCTTGTTTAATCTAACGGCTGGTCAATAATTCAAAAGGGAGAATTCTGATGTATCCTTTAAAATTACAACTAAGAAAAAGTATGGAATTCTTTTTTTATTTAAACAGAGGTCATGTAGACAAAAGATCTATGTTAAACGATGAGCCAAAAATACTCGGTCTGTCACTTTAATAATACAAATTTTTTACAGCTCAAAAAAAAAACAAGGATGAGATGAAACCAATCGCACACATCAGCGATCGCTTCAGAAAGAGCCATAAAACACGGTAAAGAATGGTTCAGTATTCCGGAACAGGAATACGCGATCAAATGCATTCTTCTAAAAGTTTTTCTTTTTCCTCGTAGAAAACATAAAATGATAGAGTCATTTTCAGTCATGCAACATGCTTGAGTGGACAGTGACTATCAGCCTTTAGTATCTCGATTTCTTTCTCTAACGAGAATGCTGTTCCAACTTGTCCTGTCTACAAGCATATACGCGTAATATGTCTGTGTTGGATTTTCCGTAAATGAATTCTACTAATGAATTCGATTAGCAGAGAAATGAAAGAATCTAAATTTTTGATTACAGCTCCTAAAATCTTGACTAGCTTTACTCTCCAATCTCAATATCCTACGCCTCTAAATTACTTTGCATCAACCGAACCAAACAAACTTTACATACATGTTGCAAAAAAGAGTTAAAAAGCTGAAAGGAGCTTAAAAAGAATGAATGCTCAATTGCTTGAACCTGACCCTTTTTTTTTTTTAATTTGATTATCAAATATTTCTATGAAATTTTTATGTTAATCGTCAAATGTTGAATGGATTACTTATAAACTTTACATCATCAGATAAAAAAGGAAAAAGGAACAGTGAACTGATAGAATATGTGGGAACCCGATTAAATGAGATAATAGCTTGAAGCCCTCAAGCTTCTGCCAAAAATTTAAATTTTCACAAAATAGAAATCTTTGTGAACTGGTTGGTCACTGAGTAGTAACTGATCGCGGATTTTCCAATTTAACTTGAGCTGATCTCGTAGCTTCCTCAAAAGGCGCATGGTCCTGGGTTTAGGAAGAGCGGTTAAACGGTTCTACCTAGAAGTGGCTGATAGGATGAGTCTAGATAACAGACTTGCATGCGATAGCACAAATAAGCTGGACATATCAACAATGGACAAACGACGAGAAGCGCATTCAAGGAGCAATTTAATAGAGCTTTGGTCAGGATGCTCCCTCCCTGCCTGCTCGTCCCCTTCTTGCAGCCATCCCTTGGCCCTGATTAAGGTACGATTGAGGAGCACACAGAATGCCATAACCCCCTGCCCATCTCCAACTCTCGATGATCCACTCAGCCTCAGCCCATCTGGCCCATGCAATCTCTTCCTGTGACACCAACCAAGCTATCTTCCAAAAGGAAAAGGAAGGCGCACGCCAAAAAGATTTTACCAAATGCATACTGTCCTCGTAGCTGCCTGTCTGCCATACGTTGTCCCCCATCTGATCTTCGACACGTACCGCAGCTATGAATTGTCTTTTTCTTTAATGGCCAATGGTCAACAGTCAGATGAATCCTTGGGTAGCGCCCCAAAATTCTTATTTATACAACTCAAGCCACGGAATCGTAGAAATAGCATAATCCATGCAGATGGTTATCGATTAATATCAGGTTTGTTTGTGAGAGAGTAGGATGAGAAAGAGGTTTGAAGGATAGTTGCCAGCAGTTAGGTGATTTATTCTGATAGTGTTGGATGATTGTAAACAAACAAATAGGGAAGCAAAATATAAACAAAAAACAACTGCGTAGAGGTAGACCATTTGAGCAACTCCTTCACAGATGGTGAGGAGGTGACTGCTGTTCAGCGTGAAAAAGGGACTAAGAGGGATGAAACAAAGCGGACAAATGGATTATTCATATTCATTTGGTTGCAGTTACAGGAAAAACGAGGCTGGTGATCCGGGTAAAGTGGTGTAAGGCGATCACTTGCCAAGAGGTTCTGGTAACAATGATCGAGTAGTTTATCTGTTTATCTCGCATTCTTGTATGTTCGGCTGCACTGTTACGACCTGGACATGGTTCTACTGGAGTGATATATGATGAACAAGACGGGTGCCCACCGGTTCACACAAACGAAACCACTAACGGTATCCTCCCGTTGCGATACCTCTGAAAACAGTTGTCCGAATTACTACTACTACTACTACTACAACTACTGCTACTACTTCTGTGGTGCATACCAGATGTTATGAATATCATCCATAGAATCGATCTGCGCACAACAATCCTTACTTACACGTAAAGTAGAATCATACCAGTGCCTGCAGGTGAAACAACTACGAAAGTAATGAGAGTGATGCTATGCCGTCTCCAAGAAGTTTATGATGTACTCATCCATCCATCCGTCCATCCATCCGTCCGTCCATCCATCCATCCATCCATCCATCCATCCATCCATCCATCCATCCATCCATCCATCCATCCATCCATCCATCCATCCATCCATCCATCCATCCATCCATCCATCCATCCATCCATCCATCCATCCATCCATCCATCCATCCATCCATCCATCCATCCATCCATCCATCCATCCATCCATCCATCCATCCATCCATCCATCCATCCATCCATCCATCCATCCATCCATCCATCCATCCATCCATCCATCCATCCATCCATCCATCCATCCATCCATCCATCCATCCATCCATCCATCCATCCATCCATCCATCCATCCATCCATCCATCCATCCATCCATCCATCCATCCATCCATCCATCCATCCATCCATCCATCCATCCATCCATCCATCCATCCATCCATCCATCCATCCATCCATCCATCCATCCATCCATCCATCCATCCATCCATCCATCCATCCATCCATCCATCCATCCATTCATCCATCCATTCATCCATCCATTCATTCATTCATTCATTCAATCCTTCAATTTAATTCCTATTGCAGGCAAACAAACACGTGCACCTTACTCGGCACCTCACTGGCTGCAGAGGCCTGCTGCAACTACGGTGTGCTTATTTCGAATTAGAACCGTCAGTAGCAACTTTAATGAGTGGTTGGCCTGCTGAAGTATCCATCACGTGCATACACATATATTTTGTATTTCCATAATTCAGATAGAAAGTGAGCCAGCAAGCACTTCGAAACGGGAACTGTTCGGTTTCTTCTGACATCATCCAATGGGTATGGGAAGATGTGGCAAAAAGCAGCCGCTTCACCCAATCAATACCTGCCCTTACATCAGCTCATTTTTATGGACACCTGCGGAAAATGAGCCTGCCTTTGCCGACATGCTTACATGTGCTATTGCCATCTGCGCATCCTGCCACCAACAGATGAGATGTTGTCGCTAACTCATCAAACACTAAACACTACTGCACCTTAGCTGCGGCGCAACATCCACCTGGCCACACATTCATCCCTGCTACCTCCTGCGTACGGTACACTGACGCAGCACATACCACTGATTCAACAAAGCACACCTCAGGTGCCTCTCTGCCTGCCAAAGACCGAACTAATGTGTGAATGTGCACTTGCTGTGGAAATTTCAAAGTGTAACGCTGCAGTAAAAGGACAGGAACTATTTTAAAGAGAGTATTACTTATGATATGCAGTTAGAGCTAGCTTTGCTGAAAAGAGAAAGAAGTTAAACAGTAGTAAGAGGACCTCCTGAGTTATCGTCATGCAACTGTTAAAGTAACAATGACTCGAACCCTGAGGCAACCATTATAAAATACAAAGGGCCCAATTCAAGATTCTGTTATTTTACAGGAATTAGTAGAGAATTAAATTGAGAAGGTACACTTCTTCGTCATCCTTTCTTTTGTATTTGTTCACTTTTTCACTTTCCCATTCTCACGTTACGCGTAACTGAAGTGAACAAACAAGCGAAGGACTACCAACAGGTGAGTGGTGGCATACGGTAGTAGCCAAAGGTAACTGGTTTCCAGTGGTCTGGGGTGTGTCGCCACTGACATAGTACGGTGGTTATTTCAATTATTCTCTTAAGAATTTTAAATATTACAAAGAAAACGCTCCCATTTCCAAAAATTCGAATTATCAGTTTATAATCGCAGTCTAAATAAAAGAGGAATTTTTGTAACAAAGTGATAATAACAAACGTTAGAATAATTACCGTTGTGAGAGTTAAAATATCAAATAGCAGTTTCGTTTCCAGGTTTTTTTTTTAAATAAAAATGGAAGAGAGAAATCTAGAAAGCATGAGAGTGTTGTTCTCATCTAAAAAATATTAGAAAAAAAAAAGGATGAAATCGTAAAAAAGACATTGTACGAATTTGATTAATAAAACAAAAACTATGAGTTTATTCTGAAGAACAAGGACAGTGCTCACATCTAAAAAATAACAGAAAGACTTAATGCAGAGATGATTGAAGCGTAGCAAAGCTTCAAAGCACAGCAACTACTAATCGGAAATGATTTGAAAAAATCTGTTGTTTACTGAATCGACTATTATCACTTTCATTTGCTGACCTCTCCTTATTAAATATTCAGATGAATCTATTTCGCAGTCCTCGGTATTTCATCCATCTCTCTATGTCGCATTTTAGATGGGACCTACTCCAACTGTCACTTCAAATGACTTTTTGTACCTATCCTCCTTAATCCACACCGAGTAGAGGAGACTCTGCTAAATAAAATGTCCACCATTCATCCCAATTCATTATGAGCCGATGTTATTTCTCCTCGTGACCCTTCGCTGTCGCTTCCTTCACAAATGAAATCACGTCCAGCTACTGTAATAACATGAATTCATTTCTACGAATAGATCATAGTTGACTTTTAAAATCCATCCAGGAATTTTTTTTTTTTTTTAAACATTTAAGGTTCTATATATACCAAATGCATTATTTCAAGATCCAGAACACAACAAAGTCTACGTACTCCGTCCACCTTTTCAAATTTCTAGGTCTCACAGCTTATGCTAGACCTTACTTACTAAAGGCAATCAGCGAAACCAAAATCAATATTTTAAGTGAAAATTTCTTTGTTGCTTATAACTTCATACTTATGCCTATTTTCCATGACTATTAATTTTCATGCATGTTTTTCATGAAGACTACATAATGCAAAGACCATATCCACTAGCAAGTTTCAGTCAAAGCATAATTACTTCACTGTTCTTAGAAAGTAGAACACTTAGCTAAAAAAAATCCCCTCCAAATTCTCAATTTAACTCTAGTCATTTTCTTCCACCATTTTGTTAGATGCTGCTAAACCTCCCATGAACATTTGCGCCTAATTTTATAACAGATTTTGCTCTAGCTTCTGTTTTGCCATATCGATAATATAAATCGATACGTTTCTAGATCGTTGGAATATTCTTATGAAGAGGCAACGACATTTTTGTGACTTTCTTTCCATTTTTTTTTTTTTATCATGAGTTAAATCAACAACTGAAACTTCTTATAAAGTTGACGTCCTCTTAAAATATTCTTTAATATATTAGTAAGGCGAAGTTAGTGGGATTAATTTCGAATTATTGAAATAGTTCTACCGAAATTTGCACATTTGAATAAAATATTCGAATACTTCAACTGATGACTTAAACTTTAAGTAAGCATCTTAAACGCTTAAGTATGCTGCGCCTCTACTGCATGTTGCTTTCGCCTTCGAGTCACAGGAAGTTGAAAAATGAGTGTGGTATACTGCTCCATCATTCATTTATTCCTTTCACATCCCTGCTAACAATCTCTCATTACGGAAAATAACACGTGGAAAATAAATGAATGCTAAATGCCCTATCAACGTGTGCTACGTCTGTCCGACGGAGCACATCAGATACGGACGAGGAGTTCTGATCGCAGAAGAGAAATGTGGTGATTGATCACCCACTGTTGGTTATCCTTCCTTCCGGACTTGACTGACTCAAGCACTAAAACATTATCGAGATGAGCACGATTGTCATTCCGCGCACCTCCTACTAATTATTTATGCAACTTGAATTTACGCAACTGTTAGCTTACAGTGCAAAAAATTTAGGAAAAAAATCCAATGCTTAGTAGTGGATTTTTTCCGTGAAGAGGAATTATAGTAAGTGATTCAAATTTTCGATACTTCTTCATTGTTTGAAATTGAAAAAAATTGTTTCACCAAGACATATAAGATATATTCCGTAAGATATAATCCACCATTGTTCATGCAAATAACCAAAAGAGTTGATGAGATGGTGCAAGCGCAACTAAATTTAACATTAAGAAGGAAAAAAACGATCAAGAGGATTATTCACGAACACAGCAAACAGTACCTCTATGTACTGAATGAATTATATTAGTAACTATTATGGGCTCTTTTACTTACAACAGGGACGATAATAACCTGGATAGACTAGGGACTTAACTTCCAAGAGTTTCTCGCTGAATTCATTTACGGTTAATCAGCTGAACTCGACTGGAATATAATCTCAAATGGTAGCTGATGGACTGACAAAGAATTAGTGTCAGAGTCCTAACGTAAAAATCTAGGTCTCAGCAATGAGGGGGAGCGGGTAGCTCCTCACAAAAACGGGTTCACGTCAAAAGCGTTGGTAACTTGTTCTCGCTCTTCCTTTCGATAATCTAGCTCACTGATAGAAGAAAATGATGAGGCCCCTAATGATAAAACGAGTAGCGATCGGTCCTCGTTACAAGCTTCCTCAAAGTCGTCATCGTCAAATGTTATGCATCCGCCTATCGCACAATGCAGTCAGACGATGGAGTCCGCCCTCGATGACACGCGCAGCTGAAACACAAACATCTCTGAACTTATCGGCTACCCATCTAATTATCACTATTTACTGTCTACTTCCCATAATCAGTTTCAGTCTAACTCTCTACACCACTCTTATAAGCGTTCTTTTTGGTCAGCAGAATCGAGCGTCTTTCTACAAACAGTTCACGAGCGCACTTGCAAAAGCTGATGTTGAATTGCTTTTCGGTAGATGCTGCAACTTTTCCATCATTTTACAATCATTGTCTAGCAAATCCGCTGGCTATTGAATCATCGCGATTGGAATAACTTGCCAGATACTTTTGAAATCAGTAGTACATATTGTTTTGGTTAGTGGTCATTTGTGGAAGAGTAGAAAATTCGTCCCGTAAATTTGGAGTTTCATCGATTTAAAGTAAATGTTAATCGGTTAAAGCGATCTTATCACAGACCATGATCAGCCTAACGAGCAAAATATTTTCAGTCATGTTTCCGAATGAAATCAGTTTCATTCTTTCTGTTCTATTATAACATTACACAGCAGTGATTATCAGAGTTTCATTATTAAACCATTTCTGTAAAAAAAAAAATAGATCGAAATGCCGATGAACACGCAAGCGAGCAATGTAATAGCATGAAGTAATAAAAAGCAAGAAATATATGTGGCTACTATCTGAAGTCTGTGTTTATTTTTACCTTCTGCAAAAAGTTTAGTTAACGTATGGCAACATTGACTGCTTTTATTATCGCATACGGTTTTTGCAGGAAGTATTTAACATTTCCAAACCGAATAAAAAGTTCCAAGTTTAAAAAAGAAATGTATTTTTTTTTTTGCTCAATTGTTACTAACACAATGCTTGCAATCATAGTGATTAAAGGATAGAGTGGTACGGTGAATGCGAAATCAAAATTCTTTTTTTTTTTTCATGCGTTTGTATTTTTTGCTTTCAATTTTCCAAGAAATAATATATTAAGCAATATGAATTTATTTTCGTTAGTCGTACCTCAGCAACTTTTTTGTTAGAAAGTAAATTGCCAGGAACACAATTCAGTTTGTTGATTACCATTGTTATTTCCTCTAATAGACAAATTTTGAAAGAGGTCGGTCGGGCTTTTCTAAAGAAATTAAAAATTATACTCGATACTGAAGTGTATCAAACCATTAAATGGAACAAGAAGAATTGTTAAGTAACAATGTTTTTAATCCATTCTTGAAGTCCTCAAGTGCAAAACCAATGGCGAACAGCAAGACTGGTTTGAAAACTTGAACGAATATATGGCCATAAGCGATTATCCCTTTCCTGCTTTCATTTCTCGGCCCATACCCCTGATCCACCTCATTCTCCTCCGTGGAAGGTCACCTGCGTTTATCGGCACTGACGCTGTAAAGGAACACAGCACAATATGCACACTTGCATATAATGTATGCAAATTTCTTTTGTTTCCTTCCTTTCTTTACTCTTCCAAACATTCAATTTTTCAGCCTAATGAAGAAATGCACTGAATAAATGCTGTCCTCCCCGTCTGTCAAAAAATCCTCGGATGGACAAACTATCAATAACTAAGTGGTATGCGGAGGACGTTAATATATGTTGTACTGTATGACTGACATAATCGTCCACAAAATTCACGTACCTCGTGGACAGTACCATTGGCATATTTAACGTAAAGAAGAGACGCGTTGCAGAAAAGTTGAACGTTTTATAAAATGTATGTGAAACAAGCGACTGCATTGTCAGATAATTCATCAAATAAGAGAGATGCGGTATTGGACGATTAGTGACTTGCGGAATTATAAGTGGCTCAGAAAAGGAAAGGGTGATCCAAGCTTTGCCACGCTTATCTTCTGTTTCATCAAGCAGTTGAGTCAATGGCGTTTCAATAGGTAATCTACAGAAAGAACGGATTCATCAAGCGCAAAACAGTCCATGTATTTCCCAAGTCGGGGTGGATTAAACGGAATGAATTATAAGTCCTAGAGTCGAAATATCTCATCATCTTCACGGCAGCGAGTTATTCGCGCAGTGAACAGCTTCATTCTTCTAAACGGGAACACGGCACCCACTTATAAGAAATCAGCTATTCGGTGCTTTTACGCCATTTAGTTCCTTTTTTTTGGAAGCTATCCTACCTAATATTCCACTGTCTTCTTGATTGTAGATCCAACTGAAAAAAGATGAGTTGTCACAGGTCAAGGTATAATCAGTTGTAGCATCTGATAGCTGGCTTGATGAATGAATATCTCTGAAACTAATTCTGATATCATAATCAGGAAGGAAATGAAGTTTTGCAACCGCCCTTTCGAAAATGACTCACCCAGCAGTTCACCCACATATTCAAATAAGCATTTAATCACCAGAGTACATGCTGCCCCTAACGAAAAGGCCCATTCGTCATCTGTAAGTGATCGTTTTTATCACTATTCGATCAAAAATAAAATGGCTTAAAACGGTGTGCGATTTGGTTTTCTAGAAGAATTAAGAGCTTGTAGCCCGCAGCAAAAAGAAAAAAGAGAGGTATATAGTAAAATAAGACCAGTTAAGTATTTAAATTTAGAAACTGGAACTTATTTGGCAACTTGAACAATTGATATAATTTATGCACAATTTGCTTCACAAATTATGTCGATTTTCCTTTTTTTTACTCTAGAAGTGAAAGATAGCTTTCGTTTAAGTTAAAACGTGATGCACTAAGAAATTGCAAAGAATAGGAGCAATGGAGAAATTTCGAGCCGTTCCACATCCAACAATTCATTTCAATTGTTTTGGTTCCTGTAATCCACTGGGAATAGATTCCGAAGTATTCGAAAAGTGAAACTAAACTGATGCATTTGATGGATTGACGACTTCACTTCGAAGCTGGCAATTGAATTCAGTGCCTCTCCACAAGAATGCATGCATGCGTATGAGTTTTGCTACTCATCTTCAGTGACAGATTTGAATGAGCTTCTCGGCAATTTTTGCTGCTTCGAAAATTGAAATGTGGTGCTGCACTGCGAAATGATCCCAGCGGTCACATTTTGTGTCTATGTTAGTTTGTCGATACACTCATGGGATTCACGTTCCCGAGAACAAATCCAGAAACTGGCAAAGACAAGGATGATAACCACAACTCAGCTTATTAGCTAAATATCTATCCTGCACTCCACTACAGATATCTTTGCAACACCATCAGGGAATGTGTACAAAATCTGTTCCCTCCCTGCTGCACCAAGATTAAACCTCAGCACATTTCGTCCACTAAATGCTAGTGGAACACATAAGGAATTTCATTTGTTGGCTTGAATGCAAAACAAATATTGAGCATGTAAACACCCAGATGCATATTATATATGAGGTGGAATCCATTAGGAGTTACATCACTGATAATGTTGCAGTGTCGATAGGAATTTGAGATTTTGCAAAATCCAGTACTTCAGACAATTCGTAAGATCTAAAGGCATGTGAGCTTTTTCTTAGCGCAAATAAGTTGAACGACTGATGAAATTTAGAAGTGACAACATTTGCAGGATAAATTATCTATCGGCCATTATGATATTGTGAATTGAGCTGAATAACAACAGGTGCCGAATTGCATTTGTTGCTAAATTGCTCACTAAAACTTTTGTATTCGTGAATTTCTTGTATCATCAACTTCAAACTTTTTAATAAACCACGTTCATCATGGTCACAGATGCCAGCTCCCTATGGCAGCATCTGTAACATAGCGATAACTTAACGATCTTGTTACTTGCTGTTAAGCTAAGCGGGTATTAATCTTTAATTCCTTACTTCTTCGAATGGACTGCAAGAGAGGGTAAAGGGCAAAAAGAATTGTGATGGAGAAATCACTGTATGTTGCAGTTTAATAGTATTCTAAAACAGAGTCAAATTTATAATTTATTTTAGATAACAGTGGATAAGAAGCAAAGGAAGTGGTAGAGTGGGTAGAAGAAACAGAGAGGTAGTGGATAATGTTTGTAACAAAATGGAAATAAATGAAAGGCAAAATGCTTGTAATTAAGGCCGTTTTGAGACTACATTGCCATGTAGTTCCTTTCTGTTAAAGCCTGTCCTTGACTATTGAAACCGGAACTCACTTTGCGTGTATCAAACGAAACACAAGCATCTAACGTGATGAATGCTGATGGCAGCGGCGATGATATGTTATGTGTGCTGATTAGCCAGTTGTTGCTAAATTTCTGGACTTGGGCAATGAATTGCGTCTAAACAGACAGCATTGTGAGTTGGTTTCCGGCCCACATTTTATACTCTATGAAATCTCAAATCCAGAATATGGTAGTCTGCAGGGACTTCCTGGATATATACAAGTGGTAGTTTAGAGCATTTGTCCAGTGGACTACTCGATGTCAAAAACATCCTAATTATTAATTCTAACTTATTTATTCTTACAAATTTCAGACCTTCGGCTACTATGAATCACTCTTTTTGTTATGGCTCAATTTAACAACCGTCAGTCAGTTCTTTAAGGATTGCAAATCAACAATAATGAAGTATCCCGTAATATAACTGACTTCCAGGTTGTCAAGTTTCAGAAGAAATTTATATCTGACATAGAGTTAATCAGGAACAGAAATAGTAAACAAATCATTTTCGATACTAATTAGAGTGATCTCAAAACATATACATTTCATCTAATTCAGCCGAAATAACAGACGATGGAACTTCAGATGCTGAAGCTTTATCACAAAAGAAAGTTTACCCTATTCAAGTAGACCAAAGTTAAGAGTTTAAATTCTTTAGGAATCTATTTTTGCCAGTTATTGAATTTCCTTCCATTACCATTGAAATGGGCGATAATAAAAAGCTAAAGAAAAATAAAGGTGAAATTATGCAGAATCCAGAAGAAGAAGCAAAAAGTAAGGGGAATCGAAGGGGCACTTATTCTACTACAAATTTATAACGGAAAATATGATCACCCAGTCAACAAATCCCTCTACAACTTATTTTTTTACTTCCTCTTTCTTAATGGATCCTAAAATTCGGATTTAAGCGATTTAAGAATAACTTAAAGGAAAGATGTCACACGCGAATCAAGATACAAACCTCCGCAACGTCCTAACTAACTGCAAACATATCTGCGGTAACCTTCGATTTAAACTTGCCGCTCAGTATCTTCCGGATCGGCCATCGCGGATGGGATAAATCAACACCCGTGTAGTTGAGGAACGGGTTAGATAGGCTGTGAGTAAGTTATTGTGGACGTAATTGTGCGCTATATCTGTCGGATGCTTACGCCTGCGGTAGGGTATTGGGGAAAGATGCTGGAAATTCATCAGTTTGTTAGAGTGTTGAACATAGTTGCCGTTCTTCAACAAGACAAATCTTCATTTATTCGAAAAATTAGGTATTTATAAATAAATTGGTTTGTTGTAAAACATTTTAGGGCTTGACACGGCTAGAATTTCGAGCAGAAAAATGAGTGAAGGTCAAACAGTGAGGCAGCAGGGAGTACAACCTGCCGGCGGGTAATATTCATATTTATTTTTTTAATGAAATGATTTCCTTTTGTTTCAGCAACGGACGGTTTTTCTCCTTTTAGGTCAGATTCCTTTGCAGAGCTGGATTTTAGCGCTATTAAATATACATTTATTCAAAAGTGACCCATATATACATACATTTGATCGGGAGGATCTCGCGCAGTTTTAAATTAGTCTAAGCGCGCAATATATGAGCACCTAACTGTCGAGAAGTTTGATTTCGTTGTAGTTTTATTGTTTCTATGGTTTTGCTACAGGTTTACATAAATGCGGTATTTGTTGGCTATGAATGTTCATAACGCAATCAACAGGAACATACATCTCTTCCAAAACCAGATGGAGTTTACAACAAAAAAGATGCTTATTGGTGTATTTCTCCTTCCACTTTCTGTGAAGTTCAGTTTGTTTACCGTATTGCATTGAGAAAGTAGCAGATGATTAATAATGATTAGTGTGGACACCAAAATTTATCTCTACAGCTTTAGACAGGCTGACAAGGCTCTAGATTGTATTGGATACTGTGGGTGGGAAGCCAAAGAACTGATAACTGTCGCTGCAGGTTTCTTCCAGAAAAGACTGAATTTGAAATCCAACAAAAAGTCCACAGATTTTCTGGGAATTCGAGCAGTTTGAGCTATCTATTTTCAGATTTGTTGGAAAAAAAATGTTGTGTTTATAAAGCATACACAAAAAAAAGAAGCAAAAATGCCTGGAAGAATACCAAGTTTGCTAAGGGCAATTAGAGGGCGAATTACTCGAGTAATGCGGATGCAATGAAAGCAAAATTCCAGAAAAATCTTCCACTACAAGCGATGAGCAAACGTTTGCTTATGGTAAGGTTTATATAATTTACAGCAGAACCTCATTTCCGATCACATTGAACTTCTTTCTGCATAAATGCATGAGTTTTGGGATTTCAGGTTTTCATCGCACTTAAAGTTTTGTACTTATGAGATTGTTTATTTACTATTAAAAAGCAAATATTTTTCACTCTCAATGTCGTGTTCATATTTGTACTCAAAGATTTTTTTTTTTTCTTTAGATGCTGTATGCTTCAAATATATGAGAAAGAGCTGAAGAAATGTGGGTGAACTTCTACTTTTTTAATTGTTTGTTCAGTTTCCAGAAAAAATAAATAAATTTTTACTGTTTGATTCTCTTTGTAACATATTATCGTTGCGCATACAACTATTATCTTTTACATAACTTATTTGATCTCTTTATTAAATGTCACTTGTAAGTGAAACTTTATATATATAGTTGCGCATATATATATAGTTATGTATATATATATATTTGATATGTATATATATATATATATATATATATATATATATATATCAGATGTGCGAACATTGTCTAAAAGTTGAGCCAGATTTTGTTTTAAAAATAGGAAGTGAGTCATGTATCTGATTAATCTGATTATTTTGTTGGATTTGTAAATTGAATTTTCAGCTTAAGCAAACTAGGTACAGTGACACTTGGTAAAAAATGGCTCCGGTGCAAAGGGCGACAAGAAATAGACCGTTCAGTGTTAATGCACATAATCATCATTCAGGCGCAATAATGAGTCGTCAGCAAGTTCGTTCGTAGCATTTTTTCGTTGAAATATTAAGTGCTACTTTAACATTGTCACTTTTCGGTATAATCTCCAGTGGAAGAAATGCTGCGAAGTTAACAATATTTCTTGAGGGTAAAATGCTTAATGCTTCACTACAGTTTCTTAAAGATATATTCCAAATTACTTTGAAGGATTTCTTCGACCTTTCAGTCTGGGCAATTGGGTGACAACTTAATATTTTTATTATTTTCAGTTGATGCTTGTTCAGCATTATAACACCTCCGAAATCAGTTGTTGTGTCAAGTACACAATTTTTGGTTTTAACGTTTTATTTTGGATAATTGGTTTTACGCTTCTCGCAGTTGGTGTTTGGGCACATTTTGAGAAGAACAGTGCATATTCTCATCTAAATAAAGCATCGAAATTTTATCTTGACCCGGCAGTATTCCTAATTTTTGCTGGTAATGAATAACTTTATTTTTTCTTTAAATATACCAAACGCATTCATTGAAATTTTGCATCACCATCCCATTAGTGAACGTTCTCTCAGGTCGGCAGCAAAATCATTCAAATTGATTAACAACGTTTTCTTGCTTTGAGTACTCAAAATGAGTTGTCCCAAGAAGTTATTAGTCACTAACTTCCGGCACGATTTATCATGACTTCTAGGACATCATACAATAAATCGCAGTTTTAATTATCAAATAACTTTATATGAAAGGCTAAAGGCTTAAAATATTTCAGGTGGTCTCATATTCTTAATCGGTTTCAGTGGTTGTGTTGGTGCCTTAAGAGAAAATACGTGTTTCTTGGCACTATATTCAACAATTATTGGTCTTCTCTTATTAGCCGAAATGGCTTTAGTTGTCCTGGTATTCGCTTCTAAGGATTGGATTACCCAAGAATTCTTCACTAGACTGGATGACACTGTATGCCTATTCAAGCAACTTCTATTTACTATGTTTAATTTATAACACTGTAATATTCCATGCGGAAATTTGATCACTGTTTACTGATGACTGTTATAATTTAAGATTCTATTTTTGTACCTAGACTAGAGCACTCAGAAGAACGACGGTTGCTGTGAGAAATTGAGTCCGTATAATTCAGCATTTTAATGGATTCACAGCACATTTTTTATTCGGAAACGATCGTTGAAACGATCATCTCTACTTGCTATGCGTCGTAATTTCCATTGTGTGTTTCAATTCTTTCAGCTTAATAAGGTTTTTAAAAAACGACTTCCACAGACAGTACATCTTTTCTTCCCTATTTGCGTTCTCCCTAAAATAAAATCATATATTGATGTGTCTGTTATGCGAACAGTTTTAATGTAATATAATGGACGTTTACATGAATGCTGTCAGTTAGCATTAGTATTAGTGCTAGCTGTAATTAAAAAGTATTTTTTCGAAATATTAAATGCTGTCATATCAGAAAAGATGAATTATTCACATTAAATTGCAGGTAATAATGTACAGAGATGATCCAGATCTACAAGCACTCATCGACTGGGTCCAAATTTATTTCAAATGTTGCGGTATGAGGTCGCCAAATGACTGGGATATGAATATATACTTCAATAAATCATCACAACAATTTTCATCACCGGAAGCTGGTGGGGTACCATATTCATGCTGTAAAAAAATGCGTGGTGTGGATGGTGGTCCTATTAATTTTTTTTGTGGGCATGGTGCTAGACTTTTCAAGGAGGTAATTTCTCCATCATTATAAATAAGTATAATTATCAAGAAGAGAAATTTCTTGCTATTTTGCGAAATATTTCTAAAATTAACAAAATAACCGTGAACGGTTAACATATATATATATATAATAGGGTTTGAGCGACACAATACACAGTGAAGGGTGTACACCTAAAATTGAAAATTATTTGTCGCAGAATATGACTTATGTGGCCATTGCAGTAATTCTTGTTGCAGTTATTCAAGTAAGTTCTGTGCTTATTTTTTAAGCATTTGCTTGCAATGAATGAATTTGTTGGCTGATTCAGGAGTTGCTATTTTTTTATTTTTGTGCGACAATCATAAACCGCTTGTAGCATTTAGCGGAACAGGGTAATCTGAAATCAAAGTTCCGACACACGTCTTTTATGCTGCTTGTAGTAATGTCCATCGCATCTTTAGATTCTGGGTATATTGTTTGCTCAAAATCTTCGTAGCGATATCTTTGCACAGCGTGCGAGGTGGTATACTGGTAGATGAAATGAGAAGTGGATAGAGCTGACACTTTATTTTGAAATGAAATGTTCAGCTTAACGTAATGGTTGTGATTTGTAATAGCAGAACAGTACTGTTGATATCAGTGGTTGATTTTTTTTTTCCTTTATTAGTTTCTTTTACCAGCGATATCCTTAACTCAGAATCTTCACTTCTTTTTTTCTTAGGTCTGATAGCTTTCTCTTTATAACTTCTATGCTTTCTGGTAAATTTCGCAGATATATTTAAAATAGTTTATCTCCACACAGGATATCTGCAGTTGAGGTCATGCTTGATCTTAAAGTTATATTTGGTCTTAAATGTTATGTAAAAAAATTTCATAGTTCCTGATTTAACGAATCTTTTCAGCATCATAATTATTAATGACATCAAATTGGTTCAACATTCCATACTTAAAGTGCATATACTAACTAATGATATTTTCTTATCGCGTTTTATGGATATTACTTTTAAGGTAGCTCCTCTGTGTTAGGTTATACAACGGTGGTTATTGTCTCAAACGGTATGCTAACATTCAAATGCAGACTTAACTTAAATGTTGAATTAAAGAGATTTCGGGTCTGTGCTTGGTAGTCACGCGATGTCAATTATTTTCTATATAAACATAATTTTAGCATTTGAAAGTGTTTTTCGCTGATATATTTATTATGGAAGGTAATTAATCACCGTGCTGTTCATCATAGGTTTCTTAATGTGTATATCGTGTCAAAATACTACAATATATATATATAGGATTTCAATAAATTTGACAATATGTGATCAGGTCGACCAGGTCGTAGACTTCCATACGTCTATTAGTGAAAAGAATCTGTATTTGTATCTTTGAAATTTTTGATGTTGGTATTTCTTGAGCTAGCAAACATTTGAATATGAACGGAACCCAGGTAAGCCTTTTTTTGAATAGACAATTGCAGTAATATACAGTAGATATTTCCGTCGAACGTACGGGCTCGTGTACTATGATGCATTACTAGCTGCGATTTGATTGAATCAAAACGCTAAAGGCTTATTCTTCCAGAAATTTAAATCGAATTGGGAATATGGTATGTATTCTAAAATGATGCAAACGAGAACGGACCAGTAAAGTGTTCTAAATCGACCATGTTTTGGATGTAATATATATATGACCTTATAAATACAGCACTAAGTGAATATTTTGCCAAAATAGGGAATGCCTAATTTAGTAATACCCTCAACTAAGTTGCCCCATCTGACTAAAATGTAAATATAACATGAAGCTGCGAGTTTCTTTCAGGTGTTTGGAACTTTGAGGTTTGCAGACAGTTGCTAAGAATCATTAAGCAGTTTAGTAAGAATTGCCATTAATCTATTTTCACTATATTTTAGTTTTTCTGTAAACACAATTTCTATTTCCCTGAAAAATTTAGTTTTCAAGTGTACAATTTAGTGGAAATAATTATGGATGACGACTTCGAAATCAGTCCTTTTATTTCAGGAGTCCGTTTTTTGTAAATTGATGACCACTACTTTCCAGGTAAGCCTAATTCTTTAATATTAGCGCATCAGCAGTCGGTAACTTTCAAGGGCTGCTTTCCCCATTCTATATAATGATTATGTTGCACGAATCACTTTAATTGTATCAGTACCAATTGTAAGATTTTCTTTTTAAGATTTAGTCCTTTTGCAGGCTTGGCACACTGGGTAACTAAGTCCCCATTTACAAGGTGATGAGAAACGTAATGAACACTAAAGATATCAATGTTAATCCATCAAATGTTGCTTACCAGGGAAGAAAAGAGCGTATTAAAAAGGTAAAATTATTTTAAAATCCGCTAATGTATAAGTATGCAGTTCTCAAAAACGTCATCTGGTGATTATCTTACATTTTTGTAGGTTTTGGTGCTGACTGATGCAGAACGGGCAGAATTACCTTTTCGAAGAATTTCGGCGCTTGCATTCGTTGTTATTATGCTTATATTTGGTTTGCCCTTATGGTGGCAAACGACTTCAACATACCGAATGCCATTTCGTACTTTTTCTGTGGGCCAACAGATCACTTTACCTGTAAATTTCCCAAAACCTACTTGCTTTCGTTTGTTATGAATTCTGATATCGTAAGCCAAGGCTTACTACAAGGCTATTTTCCTTTTTTTGATGTTCATTGGCGTTGATATAATTGGTTTTAAAAGCGTCGCTCCAAAAATTATATACATTGCTAACATAGGTGTATATATCAATAGCTAGTTCATACTCATCTATGAAATCTCACGTTAGCCGTGCAACAGCGCTGCTGATGAATAGCCTTTCTGAACTTCCAGAAATTGGACGAGTGCGTCTTATATTTAAAGTGAATCACGAGGATATGGTTTGTCGTGGTTTTTTATTTGCACACTTTTGAACTATTTGATTTAGAAAATAAAAATCCCATATTCTTTAATGCTATTCAGTTGTTATTAGAAAAAAGTGTTAGAATTGTTCAGGATGAGTGGAAAACCATTTCAAGAGCTAATACAGAGAAAAGTAATCTGTTCGGTATATATGTCGCAATTATTAACGAGTCAGCATGGCCTTATTCTGGTTATACATCTTATTTCGGTAATCTGTGGACGTTTATACTGAACTCTGAGGATGAGTCGAAACTTGCGCAACGTATGCATTCGGCTATAGCAGATGTTCTTCTGGACATCAGCTATCTTTCAGTAATTGTAAGACGTGATCTAAAGCAACATATGCAATTACAGGAAGTTGCTGCATTATCTTCAAGTCAGCAGGTTAACTTTTGTTTCGTAGTTTCTGCACCCTTAAATTTGAATTGAATTCTGTCTTTCTTTAATAAGAAAAGGCCACGTTATTTTAATGGCAGGCAGTTTTTTAGAAATATAGCTTTTATAATTCTTTTAAGGAAAATTTTGCATTTCTTATATGCTTTACTTCCACAGAAACGCTTGATTTGGGATTCGGTCGCTCCAAGTGCTTGTTATATTGTACAAGTAATATTTTTACATGCTGGTTATAACGAAAGCAGTGAAAATTATTCAGTGAAGAATGTTGTTTTGAATGCACGTCGATTCGCTAGAAAACTTGCTGAAGTGTCAGATTTGATCATCAGTTCGGAGCATCTCTGGGATTTTGACTTAACTGCATGGTTAAAGAAGGACGTGCAGGAAAGAAATACTATTCAGATGAGTGACATATCACAGATAGTTACTGCTGTAAGAAATCTCGTTGCTTCAGGAAGATGGAGTTATTTCTCACTTTAAATCCTCTCAAATATCTTCCCAGTCGCCAGAATTGTCCTGATCCTGTCAGTATTTTTTGGATACTTTTTTTTTTTTTGGATGATTATTTACTTTTAATTTATAGATCGAACAGGAAACTAGTACTGTCGAGTCATCTGCTCCAGTCATGAAGTTAGTAGTACTTGATGCACCTCAACCGCTTATTCTTCTTGATCACATGGTATACATTTGTTGTATTTTATATTCACTTTTCTTGTTGTGTTTCACCTTTAATGTTGTGGTAACTGATTCATTCTACACAGCTTTTACCATGTCATGCAAAATCATAGCACCTTGCGTTAGATCCTGTTTAGAAAGATCGTGAATCCATTGAATAAGGTTTAGTAGTACATAAACCATACAGAGAGAGGATCAACTGCTGCAAACTTTACTAGGCAAATTGTTTCTTGTTGTCAAATTATTTTAGTTTTATCTGGCCGGCCAGACCAACGGTATTTTCTTCTTGAATTTCTGATGCGTCTGCCTGGTTAATTGTCGTCACTTTTATTTTGTAAATCTTGTTGAAGCTATCAAGGAAAGCTTCTTTGGAAGTAAATAATTTCTAAAATAAGATTTTTTTTGCTGTTAGAGTTTCTTTTATAACGCTTCTTCAGTTTAATTGATCTTCTTCATCTGCTCATTATAACAACTCTTCATTTCCTTTGTTAAGAAATTTAATTGCTGGATCCTTGAACACTGGAACGAGCTAATTTAATCTCGTAATAAGATCACTTAAACATGTTAGTTAAAAAGTTGAATTAGTCCATATCGTTGGCGACTTCTCTTTTGTCCTATGAATAAGGTAATATAATTAATGTAAGTGATGTAGGTAGTAGTTATTGTCTTACATTTAGATCACGGAAAACGTACGCTGGTTTAATTCTAAGCTTGTTAAGAACAAGCTTTTCTATGTAGTAGTAAAATTAACGAACCTTCGTGTCATAGTCTAATTTGACTAATTTCAGGGCGATGAAAGCGATGGTATAGTTGTGGCTTCTTGGGGTGCTTTACTTTCCCACGGTGGGCATAAACGTTTAGCTGTCAATCAGTCCGTGATTGCAGCCATGCGTGTTCTTTTTGGCCTTGATACAGATTTAGCGGCATCAGCCAACCGGTTGCCATTGCCGATAGCGGACTGGGAAATCAGGCGCATCAAATTACGTTCTGTCATTGATTGTTCGGTAAATGCAATCTCGTCGGTTGCTGCAATTCACAAATTAATTTCACAAATTGATAACATTGTCATAAACGAAGAGGTATTTATAGTTCATTTTCTTCGAATTCAGTGATTAAAAAAAAATGTGTTTTAAAAGCTTGGTGAGATGGGACTTTTCTAACGAAATAATCAGACAGTGCAACAGTCACTTGACTTTTGTTCTGCAATTTATTCTCTTGACTTAGAGAAAGTTCGGAGACGGCAAACCAGCTAGTACGATCTAGTTACATCAACAACTTCACTACAAATGATTATAACAAACTTTCAGATAGCGAGTAAGACTAATCTAGCAGTGGAGCTTGTTTCGGGAGCCCTCTTAACACTTGAGAAAACGGGCCATATTGAAGTTGTCTCGGTTGTCGAAGGACGAGCATTAGCAGAAAGTGTTCTCAATGATAAGAGTTTGCTCTCATTGTTGTATTTTCCAAATGACCAAAAATTTGCAGTCTACCTGCCATTATTCCTACCAACACTCTTGCCGCTGTTTGGTTCTATTCTGGCTTTGAATAGATACTGGATGGGTAAGGAATAGATACTTTGCTTGAGGACCTCAATAACAAGACTATCCAGTTCTTTACCGTGAAATTTTTATTTTCCATGTCCACATATGTGTCTCGATGTTTTTTTCCTTTTTTCATATTTGATAAACTACCAAGTAAATCCTGATTCTGGATCTTTAGATCAATTACCGAATGAAAAATCTTTTTTATTTGATGTATTTAATATCGGTTAATATGGAATAATTGAAATTCAGATAAAACTGAAAAAGTGTCAGTTGTGGTTGTTAATTGTTTAAGGGAAGATCGTGAAGAAATCTACATGGAATTTACGAGTGAAGTTAAGTCCATTTTGGAAATTAACCTGATAGAGTCATTTTGCAACTGTTTCTCTGACTTTTAGATTAAATGAGGCCTTACAGGATCATTAGAGGTGGATTTTAAAGTTGGGTGTTGGCATTTACAAAACTAATATGATTTCGCGGCATTTTTAGCTCTCATCCCAAATGTTTGTTTACGCCTGCAACATATAAAAGTGTCTCAATAGTTAAATTGGACTGAACCAAATTGTTTCCCATATTCCATTAGGGACAAAATTTATTGTCAGTGACGCTTCTAACGGTCGCGGCACTCTGTTCATGACCTATATTTCCTAATTTTACATCCACTCCTTTCTTTTCTCGAAATTTATCATTTGATCCAGGAGTTTCTAAAGCTATTTTTATGTTTTTGAATTGTTTAGTAATAGCGTATTAGCAAGGAAGTACGTAAAATACTCAGGAGTGTGTTACTGTATGCTGCAAACGTTCTAAGTGTCGTCGAGCTTCGTACAAGTAAGAAGGAAAATTGTGAGCAATGTCAATTTATTAGAAATGTAGGATATTTCCAAGATCTTATCCTCTTAGTTAAAGTAAGAGTAAGTTTGGCTCCCCAATCGACATCTTTAACTTTGGATTTATTTTTTCTAACATACACACTTTTAGCACTAATTTTTTCCTTCAAATTAGTTAAACATATTCCTAATATATATTGAGGGAACAGTTAAGTTGAGATTTCTTTCGTGTTATAATTCATCCGAAATTCTCTCTGCTTCTCCTTTGGAATTTTCTAAACCCCTTTTCTTACAGCTGCAGTATGGATGACGTTCTTTCGTTAAAATTCAATTGGTTACTTCTCATACAGAGATGATTTCCAAGAAAATGATTTATATTTTTCATAGTACAGTTTTTCAAAACAATATTTAATGAAAATCAGCCACTGCATTTATTCTATTCAAATCTCAATTGATATATCGACAGTAGGCTAACTAAAATGAATTCACTAGAGTTCTTGTGACCAATTTTAAAATGGCTTGAAATAAGAGTTTATTCGTCGTGATATTGCTAGAAAATGCGATGTTTCTGCAATACTGGGGCTACATAATCATTTGATTAGAAACTTCTATGAAAACAAATAGTACTAACAACGTCCGAACCAGTTCCATGAAATGTCTGTCCCTCACGTCAGAAATTTTAACATCGATATTTCGAGAGCCGCGTTATCTATTAACTCTAGCGTGGAAGCTTGTGGTCCGGTTCTGTGAGTTTGTTTGTTCCTGTGTTCCTATTTCATTACGCAAGTTGTCGGATTATTGCGTTCCTGGCGAATTCTGCTTGGTCAGTATCAACTGCTATTATAAATTCTGCAGCCTGCATAAATGCACTTGCCTGTTATAGCACAATGAAATGTGAATTAAAGCACAAATCATACCAATTTTGATCAAACAGTAGTCGACATCATTGCCACCAGCGGAGTATCTTGAGACATTTTAAACCTACTTTTTCTGCTTTTGCTCATTTGGTTTTAGGGTATATTAGTGGTGCAGAACTTTGCTTGGCTTAGAATGTTCCAAACATATGTGATCTACAGTTTCACCCGCAAAATGGTGTAGATTTTCTCAGCAGCAGCGAATGAGTTGATACTTCAACATTATGTGTTCCCAGGAGATATATGAATGGTACAGAGTTACGCTGGAGCGTAAAGAGGCACCGAGAGTTCCCATAGTTTTGCTCACTTTAATGCTGTCTACCATTTTCCTACCTTAACAGTTTGAAAAGGAGGTGTGATAGAAGAAATTGAAAGAGTAATCAGAAGATGAATGGAGCGTATTTTTTTCTTTCTTTACGCTGTGCTTTGTATTGATCATTTTCAGTCACTACAGCTGCTTTATTATGTTTCCTTTTCTTTTCTATATTGTTTTGTAAGTATCCAGTAAAATAGTCTTTGCTGTAATAGTTCTACTTTAAGTGGGTTACCACGAGCTAGTTGAGAAGCGATTGAAAAGGTGAATTTTCTTTGATCACTTCCATTTGTTGACTTCGAACTCTATTTGTCCTATAGCACTGCAAAGGAAATTAAGCAAAGGAAATTGAATTATTTTAGATTTATTAAAAAGCTGCGACGTGATAGCCGGTTAAAGTTTATGATTTTTACCGTTTATCTGTGCGGCTTCTAACAGGTTTGAAAATTAGGACACTCTCTTTTCACTGCTTTGACTTCTAATGCAAGAAATTGGAGTTTGTTGAAATACATCATGCACGCAGTACTTTCGTCACTTTATTCTGTTGGTCGAGGTAAGAAATATTTAGCTGCCGAGTCGATAACTTTGTTTAACACAAGCACTTTTGGCACTAATTTTTTTACTTAGATCAGTCATGTTCGATTATTTCCTATATATATATATATATATATATATAGGAAATATATATATATATATATATATTTATAGCTAACGTGCCGGACCTATACTTCATCTATGCAATTTTCTAAACCCTTTCCCTTACAGCCGCATCATGGACAATGATCAGAAACCTGGTGACACGCGCGTACTTGATCCAAGCGAGTATTTGAAATTGAAACCAAAAAAGTCGATTCTCAAGGTTTTACTTTAAATACCAGCTGTCATAATATATCCATATCTGAAACAAAATTTTACGCGCTGTATTTGTTTTGACTTTAGAAGTGAATTTATTGTTAAAATTCATTTGATCACTTAACATGCGAAGGAGATTTTTTCTGTATATGGTTTTTCAAAACAATATTTCATGCAAAGCAACCATCTGCGGAAGAAAGCAAACGTATTGTTGATGATCGAGCCCATTTTGATGAAATGAACATCATCGCAACTCATCATCCTGTTGATAAAGATTATGGGTTTGTATTTCCGCGTATATTGCTCGTAGAATTCAATGGATTATACACATGAGATAAATCTTGACCGTCATAGGATAACATTTTATGTCTGAATGTTTCACTTAGAACTGACCGGCTTATGAATTTCTTAAAGCCACGTTGGAATTTTTATTTCCTAATTAATTACTAGCTAATACTTTATTTCCTTACCCTCATTTATGGATTTTCCAGTTCGTTCTACTTATCTGTAACAAAACTTTTATGGGAAAGTATTGGATTTATTAGGACATGGCAGCAGCTGGACAAGTCACGTGTCATAATTACTTCAGACACACCGAAGAAGCAGGGTCTATAACTTATTGATTATTTTGAAAGTGCTCATACTATTAATTTTTTTTTTGCGGTTGTTAATTTCAAAACTGTCGTAAAAAAAAAACATGTTTATGCAGAACACGCAGTTATATAGAAACTTGATTGCGAACTCAGTACTATTTCATGGATGCTTGTTATTTAACCTTTGATATTTCTTCAGTTCTTGTACTATATCCATTAATATTATTCCTTTTTTAAAAACTTTTGCTTTTTCTGCAGTCTTGGCTTGAATTTCATGCCAGTTATTCGAAAATATGCATTCTATGCATATTTACTTCTCGTACCATGCTTCAAAATTTTCCAAAGCTGTGTAGAAAGCTCTTGATTTATCCAGAATACTTCCTTTTATCTTTTAGGCACATGAAGATTGATGAGCCAAAAACTCCGTACCATGGATATAGTGATAGCGAAGACGATGCGGACATTCACTCTTCAAAAGCACCACGTCGCGTTTCTTTGGTTGGAGCAGTTGATCCAGTGAAACTAGCTGAGAGTATTGAAGCGGGAGCGTCAATCCCTCCAGCGTATCTCTGCAGAAGTTTACCAGATGACGATGACGATGTCGAGCTTACTCCTGAACAGATTGGTTGGTTAATTTTCTATTAGTTTGTTCCACGTCAGTATTTTTTGTTCTGCCTTCGTGGATGAGAATGATTATGTCCAAAGTTTCATTTTTTTTTTATTTTTATTTTTAATAGCAGTTATATTTACTATGAATAAATTCTCTATTTCACCAATATCAGTCAAAGCGAAAAAGTTTAACAGGTTTGCTGGTATGATATTGGACATTATCACCTTTGAGGTTTAGAATACATACTTCCCGTCATTATTCAAATTTCCTAGTAACAAAGCTATTGAAAGTGTAGTTTTGTTTTCGGCAATTGGTAATTAAACCTTTTTAATTCTTTCACTGAGGGAATATTTTGAATTGAGATGAGTGGAGCGTTCGTTCTTGATTTCGTTTCGCTTTCAGCCCGTAAGTGTGAATTTGAAAAAAAAAGAAAAATGCATTACAATGAAGGTGCAGCGTTGTTGCGAGCAAAAGAGTTATTAGCAAAGGATGAAGAAAACATGGAATAGAATTGTCATTTGAAAACCAGTCCTACTACTGATTTGTTCTTAATGGCTCCATCAGATTCTACAAAAATGTCCTTGTGCAGTTCTTCGATGTTATTTAATGTTTGCATTTTAATGACTCACTGTTTTGATCCGAAGAATCTGTATAGAAAATGGATTTGAAGTTATAAAATGATAGAAATCAAAAAAAAAAAAAAAAAAAGCTCGAACAAGATTGAAATTCAAAGGAAAAAGTGGGGAAAAAGTCGTGCATTTTTTTTTTTTTTAATGTTTATTAAAGATTCCTTTTCTCAATTTATTTCACACTTGTCTGGTTGTAGGGACGTTCAGCTCAATTTTTTGGTAGTGGTAAGATCAGAAAGAAAAAAAAGTGAAATAAATTTTATTTTTAACTATTGTACTGTGCAAGGACTAACCATAAATGTACTATGTAACTGCTTGTGCCAGAGTTTGGAAATTGCAGAGCTTTTCTCATGGTGGGCTAGTCCTGATTTCGTTAAAAAAGCTTTAAGAATATTATATATAGCATTTGTTCCATTTTAGCATGGGGGAGTTTTATTTTTAGATGGCATGAAATGTTTCTACCATAAAATGAAAGGACAAGATCCACTGTAATGGAGATCCTTCTTTTTTAGTTTATTTGTACAGTGATTGTCGAAGAAAAAGGTCCTTGTGTTTGTGTCAGAATTTATGAACAGTCTAGATTTTGCTTTTTTTCCTTCAATTTCTGTTTACTGGGAACAATCTTTTTTGAAATTCTCAGTGACATTGAAGCAGCCGTCCTTTCATTTCTGTATTCGACGAGCCATAAATTTCGCGCAACTTAAGCTTACTATAATTTTTGAGGCAAGCAAGAACTCCGTTAATTTATTTCGCTGAACTGTTGTTTGATTATGTCTATTCACAAGGAAAATAAATACTGTTCCTGGTTGAAGTATGTTTTTATGATAGTTCAAACTTTATATTATTGAAAAAGAAATCCAAGCTTGTTGATAATTAACGGTATCCAGTAAGCGTTTGTTGTTCAGAGAATTCTGAATTGTTCGAAATTTCCAACTCCCTCTGTCTCGGTGATTACCTTGAAAGCTCTGTGTTATGGATTTGCCTTGCCAATTTTGTGGCATCCTATTTGTCGTTTGAGTTATTTTTTATGGTTTTCATGGATTGATTTACCTCATATCTATAAAATATCTCTATGGCGTTTTTTTTTTTTTTTTTTTTTTTTTTAGTACAGAATTTGAATTATGATTGCTAGAACTTATTCAGTATTGTTTTCAAAATGCACAACCATCTGTGACTGTCATGACGCTTAATCATTAACTTGAACCGTGTCCAGATTTCCCATTTTGTTCATCTCGTAACTAACCTGATTCATGTCCAATCAAGTAAATTTGTAACCACTTGTTTATTTAGCGTAGTTGGTAGCTGAGACTAGCAGAGTATGAATTATTCAACTTTATTCAGTTGATTAGGATCTTCCGTGTAGAGGCGTTGTGTATACTGATTAAAATTCGCTAATGTCCTTTCCGACATCCGTTTCCTAAAATTAACGGAGAATTTCTTGTTTATGAATTTATGGGTGTTCATATTTTCCTACGGCATATACGTATATTAACGTCCACAAACAAATTGGAATCATAAACTCAGTAAAATGAGTAATCACTGGAAAAGATTCTTCTCTAGTCATAACTGACTTCAGCCAGAGTACTTTTCCTATATAAAGGCTAAAAATTTGAGCAGCAAATGAAATTTCCGGTGTATTAAGTTCAGGACCAACCCTCTTTTGCTTTCAAAATCTCAAGTGCAAAAAGTTTTGGTTATTCTATTAATTTTTCCAGCATATTTTCTTTCATCGCGGAAACTATTCATTGACTTTTTCAGATTACTCACATTTCTGTAGTCAAAACTAACTACTGTTTTGCAAAAACAGTCTTCCTTCATTCAGATCCTACTACTTTTAGGGACCTCATTACTATTGCTTCGTCATAATAGCAAGTACTAAACACATTTGAAAAAAAGATAGACTCTATTTGCATGAACAAAAATAATTATGAATTTTTTGAGTTCGTAGGAGAAATGGATGTATTACACGAATAGTATGACAAATGCTCTTTTAATATGTAAGAGGAAACCAATTCATCAGTTGTTCTTCATAGTTGGTATTTCCCATCTAGAAAGTTTTATATCACTGAAGACTTCTCCAGGACGAGAATTGTTACAGCTCATTTTCTTAAACCGAAATAGTTCCGATCTACAATCTGATGTGCATAACAGTGTCGCGCGAATCTCAATGCAAGACGCGGATTCTTGACGACTTGCTTACATATCGTAATTGACACGTTTGATTCAGGTCATGGATCTTAAGAATGAGTACCCTGGGAAATCTGTTGAAGTATCTTATCGAACGGTTAAGGAAACCTACACACGACTTCATCTCCGTTGGGCGAGGTGACAAGGGAAACTTCCATACAAAATTTAAGACTTTGGTGTCTGTCTCGAATATGCTGTTAGTAAAACTACAAATCTGCAAATGACTATAATCCTGGAATATTTTTGTTGTCTGGCTTGTCCTATCCATAACAAAAATGATGCCGTATACGGTTGAAAGAACTCAACCTTCTGGTGTTCTCCAATATTTTAGGTAATAAATGACCTCAAAAGCTCAATAAAACTGGAGAAAGGAGGTGCAATGGAAGTCCCAAAATAAAACAACAGTCATCATCTCTCTCTGGAAGGAAAAACAGGGTTAAAATCAATCTGAGAAACAACTTTAATAACCTTTCGTATGTTTTATTACAATATCTTTTATCTGTGTATTCCTTCAATAAATTTACAATCTTCCCCAACACACGTGTGTAGTGAGCCCTCTTCATTCACTTGGAGTTAAGCGCGAGTGAATACAAAAATTTCACTTGAAAACGACAAGATTAGAACAGTCGGATTATGATGACACACAGTGGTCAAAAATCAAAATCAACGAATGGTCGATAACCTCTACAAAACCCTACAGAAAAAGACATTAAATTAATTGAACATTACATACGCCTGTACTGTCACAATGCCGCTAAAAAGCATTTGGAAAATCATGCCCCTATAATATAACAAAAAACATTTTAAAATAGAAGTTGCCAGGCTTTCTCCAAAACAGAATGAATAATTTGAAAAAAGCTGGATACTGTGTTCACATATGCTCTATAAAGGAGTCGAACATCGACTTGAACAGTGAAAACGAAACGCCGTTAAAAAGTTCATTCATAAAAATCCACCAGTTAACAACACAGGAAACAAGTCTATCGAACAAAAAATTCAACAGTTTCAAGAATAATAGAAATGACTCAACAATTAAATATATTGAAGTCTCTTCAATTCAGATGGAAACCTTTTTCGTTTGTAGCTGTTAAAAGACGTTCACGCATAATTTCCACAGAACTGTAATCAGGCAATTTCAAGTAATGAACACAAGTATTCACAGATGGGTAACTACCATCACCGCTATCCACTTTTCGCACAATTGTCAGACGTGGATGTAAATTTGCAAGACCACCTATAAATAACAGTCACAAACACAGGAAATACGATAAGTGAAATAAAGTTCGAAAATAAAAATATTACAGTAAAAAAAAGTCGAAACGTATAATGGAGGGAGTGGCAACCATTTAGTTTTAGTTATTTCATATATGAACCTGGTGGCAGTGAAGAACAACCAGTTGTAAACTGTAAAAAGGACTTGCGCTCGCTGGCATTCATTCCTAATAGAACATCAACAAATCGTAAGAAGCCTGGCGACTCTTTCGTATAACCCAGTTTTGGCTCAGTGAAATTGATAATATCCTCTCGACTCCACTGCGGGCATTGATCGCCAGAGAGCAGAGTCTGAAAATTTGTCAATCCTTGTTTGAAAGTACAAAGCAATGTAACTTGAGGAAGAGAAATCGGAGAATAATTTAACAAAAAACCAACAATTAAAAATAGCAATGCTGGAAAAACGTAAAAACCTACCTGTAGTTCTTTTGGATCAAACATTCTCAGATTCCGCAAAGGAAAAACAAGATCGAATCCTTCACGAAATGCTCTCAGCTAAAAATTATTGAAATTGGTGTATGGGGAAACACACTCTTTATCTTCTTTAGTCTTCCTTTTTGAAAATTTCAGAAACAATTAACTTTGAAGACACAATTAATAAGACTATAAGTCCGAAAAATGGCTGAATTCGAAGTAATAGATTACGGCAAGGATAGTATACAAAGTCCATCAAATAGCACTTATTAAAATGTTAAATTCATTTTTCTTAATACTCAAGAATTTCATTTGAAAACAAAACTTGGAAAAATCGAAATTTTAAATTACTCAAAATGATAATTTTATTACTTCAAATCCAGTGAAAACGAAGGAACGCAGAAATAAATAAATACGACATATCCTCAAATTACGGAACAAAACTGCACTTCTACAGCCTATCAATATTTTTTTAAAAGTGCAACATAAAGTTTACACCTGATTAAGAATACCAGAATTGAGGTAAAAATTTGTGCACGCGGCAACGTAAAGTTCAACATTATCAGCAGTGACATCGACATTCGCGCCATTTTCAATAAGTTCCATTTGCTTGTAATTGAATACGGTTGACGACGGATTTACACTGAAATATTTAACCTTTCAAAATCGAAAAACATGCAGTTAACGAGCCAAAAGACTCGTCGATCACAAAAAAAAAAAAAAAAAAAAAAAATGAACCTAATAAAAGTGTACTTACCAAAAGGTTAATGATAAATCTTCAACAGTACATTTTGAACCGCCAATATTTAGTTTGAGCTGTTGAATTTTCTGCCGTCGGATATCCGAATCAAACTCGTGATGGTCCTCAATGGCGCGTTTCTGGACTATGTAACTACTCAGCTCTTTTAATATATGACCTGAATAACTTTTTTTTTTTATTTAAATAACTCGACCAAAAACATGAATGACAGCTCTTCATTCTAAACGAAAAAAAAAAGGAAAAAAAAAGAGAAAGCTGTAAGCAGTTTTTAAACCATCATTTAGATCTATGGTTAAAATTCTGCTAATCTTTAACTTAATATAAAATCGAAATGCGTTGCCTAATCAGTTGCACTAACTTGAAAGGAAAAAACACTGCAAAACCGAGGATATCGCCATTAATTTTACTGAAAAATTTACTTCTACCAAAAGTCTAAAACGTGAATCTCAGTTTTGCAGAAAAATCCTGCGCTGAATATAAAGAGTTAATGAATAATAAAAAAAAGTAATAAACACATAACTGAAGCTGGACAAACCTTTCACTGGCGATACTTCTTCCAAATCGTCCAAACTTAGTACACCACTTAGATCTACTACTTCTTCTTCAGCTAACTAAATAATAAAAAATAGCACACAATGTTAAAAGAAAAAAATTTCTATATAACTACATGAAACTCATATCTCAAAAGTTGAATATCCTAACAAATCATTCCACAAAACAGAAAATGGAAAAGGAAAAGGAGCTAATAGAATTTACGATAGCATTTTACTCATTTTCTCAAATGAACAGAGGCTGATACCTGTGAGCTGGTAATTATTTTTAAGAATGATTGAGAAAGCGGTAAATCCACCAAACGACCATCTTGGAGTACTTTTGCCAGGAAAATACCGAAAATTCGAAACAGTTTAGAAACACGACAGTTCTCTACGGAAGATACTGGTAATGAAGCCGGAAAGAGTCCTCCAGCACGGCGAACATAATATCTAAATGTTCATAGAGACATCACTTCTGTCAAAATTAAACAGGAAAAAAGGGGCTGTAAAAGACAGGAAATCTAATGTTAACAATAACAAGAAACAGACAAAACGTACCCCGCTGGTTTCATACCCTCACCAAGATCCAGTTCTTCTGTCTGATTCGTATCTAAATCATCACAGATCCACATTGCCAAATTTTTACGTTGAAATTCGGCGGCCATCTAAATTACCTAACCATCATAATGTAAGCTGTCTAAAGAATCAGCGCAAACTTATTTCCCTAAAAAAAGAACTAATTAGAGAAATACAACGTCAAAGTGCAAACCAAAGCATAAAATTCGAGCGTAGGTCCAAGTCCAGTCCCCTCTTCATCAATATATTCAACTTCCAACACTGCTTTTCTAGAAGCATGGAACTCCATAAGTCGGATAGCATATTCGAATAACTGCTCATCATTACGAGGAACCTAGAATTAAATCCTCTGCAGAGCTTTCATTAAAAAAAATATTCCAAATGTTGACCAAACAGTACAAGACCTCAAAACTTGATTTCTATAACTACCAAAATAATTTATACCGATTTAATTTTAGGAAAAAATACCTTAATACGTTCATGTTTAATTCGACCTATGCGAAACTCTGGATAATGATCATCTCTTCGAGTTCCAGCAAGATTCGATACTGCTACAGAAGTTGCCGCACCACGAGATTGTTCAAGCATCTGTCAATGAAGTATTAAAATATTTTAGGCAACATGACCAATATCTTGATGCCTATACTTGACTACCCACATCGCTGTAGTTATAAGAATCAACAGGATCTATACGAAAAAGCTGCGCCTAACGTTCTAATTAAATCAATAATTTTTGCACCTGGTCGCGACGAGTCTGTAACCAAGCAATCGAACGCGAAGCGCCAAATGCAGTAGCTCGAAAGTAATTATCCCTACAAAAAAAAAAAAAAAAAAAAAAAAAACAAGAAAATATACAAGCCACCAGCTGTTAATCCCCGTAGAGAACAATAACAGTCCCATCTTCCACTCAGTATTTTGATTTATTCCAAACTTCTCAATTCACAATATCTTATTATTCTCGCACTGTACGAACAATCTACTGTATAAGGAACACGTCTGACAGAAATTCAAAACTCATAACATCACTCAACACCAATAATTTAATAACTTTAATCAAAGTTGATCAACAAAACCTGAACAGTTCTCATGTGTCTCATGTGACAGCAACTTTAAATGAGAGCTGTATCCCACAATGCAAAAAGTCAGAATTTAACGATGGTCAATTTTGGACAATAATCAAGTGGGTACGAACCTTGTTTCAACACTAAATAAACACGGATATTTGAAAACAAGTTCGTCACACCACGCAGGTAAAGCTCTCGCAGAAACAATCAACGGATCTGCCAACTCTTGCATCAGTTTCTGAGTTAATTTTTCACTAACAAAAATATCTTTCGATATTTCACATCCCGTAATACTTGTACCAAGTTGATATAAGTTTGAAAGAACAATGAGGATCTGCAATTCATGCTTAAGATATGTCTAATCACAAGAAGCTCCAATTTTCAACAACGACCCTACACTGCACAGAGTGTAAAAAATATCAAAATTTGCTATTTTCAGATTCCTGTTGATATGTCTGTAGATTACGAGAAAACAAAAGGGGAATTGAGCAGCAAAATCTTAGCATTTTTCACAAGTATTTTTCCGGTTAAGGAGAATGAGAATGGTAACAAAAATAGCCAGACAAAGACAAAAGCTATTACAGTTTGTGAAAAGAAAAAAGCAAAACCAAAAATCCATATACACTTCCATAAAATAATTAAACTTACATTGCTAACATTTTGTGGGATACCATTCATTTCCACAACTTTGGTATTAACTGTCTGAAGAAATCCATTATTGTCACAAGCATCTCCGTAAATCAGTGTGTATGTTGGCTCCCAAACACGTCTTGTCCTTTCATTTTTCTAAAAAGTTATTAAACGGCTAATTTACTAGAACTTATACTTAGGTAAATGCACAGTCAAGTATTTAATAATCCAGCTAATGGAGAAAAGGAGCACAAATAATGGTAAAATTTCCATTACCAAATTGTATTACTGAATATCAAAAAATTACAACACGACTATCACCACATGCACAGGAAAAACAAAAATGCATTAATTTCTTTCATAATTTTACCTGTCCCCACTCAACACTTTGAACAAGCTGCTGGAGGTAGAAAAATATAGATTTCTCATCATCATCCAACTCAACAGTAACATTACCGATATTCGCTAAATTGGGTCCTTGAAGGTACAGACGCAACTTTGGTTCCTGAAAAACATCACTAATGTATACGGACTCTCAGTAAATTTACCACTTAAACCATACTTCCGCTTCCGAATGTAACAATGAACATCCAGAAGGAATTGTTGATTCATTCTGAGACTGACTGATATCCTCTGGCAGCTCGACATCCTGAGTCTGCAATAGCATCACATTAAAAGGCATGATTTTTAAAGGCATCGACGCGACTTTAAAAAAAAAAAAAAAAAAAAAAAAGAAACTCCGCAATGAATCGCTGCGTAAAATAGCCTTTGTCAAATTCAACACGTGAAGCTTACAAAAACACAGCATAATCTGCAAAATTTATTATATAGTAACTTCTGTATACGGCAGCAAATCAAAGATACCTGATTGACGTTTGTCCTGCCTGGACGAGGATCGAAAGCAGGAATTAATGCCGGTAGTTGGTGTTTTAACACGAACTCATCATCCCAATTACGGCTGAGACCTATCCTACTCTGTTTGCTGTCACTTGGAGAGGTTGATGTTCGCAAGCTACGATCACTTATCAATCTCCCAGCTTCGCCCATCACAATCTTCAAATAAAAAATAAATAGCAAAGAATCCATCAGGACAAAGGAAAAAGAATTATAACTAACGCTTATCCCCAACTAGACAGGAAAAAAACTAATGTACAACATGAATTGAATATGAAGAGAAAAACCTTACTTGTTTCCAGTTCAGTTTTAATTCTCCACTTGGTCCAGTGTTACCACCAATAGACTGTCTGCGGAGAGCAGCTGCTGCCTGCGCTAATGTCTCCACAGATAAACCATTTGCATATTCCTCCTCACAGTCATCTTCGTTACCTTCATCTTGCACTTCATCATCATATATATCATCCTAAAACAGTAACACGTATGATGGTCGCTAATGACAAGTAAGCAGAGAATTCAAATCTCTAGGGATGGATGCAAAAAAAAAACTTCAGTATCGGAAATATGCAAAAGGGTTGTAATTCCAATAATAAAATCACAGTCAATCATTCAGGAAATAAGAAAGAAGTAAACCGAATATATACCTCAATTTCTTCTAGCTCAAGTCCGTTCAGAGAACCACCAGAATCAATGATTTGTTGCATGACAACACTGCGTAAAACATCTGCATAACTCCCTATACGTGAACGGAAACTGCTACCATTATTTTGTACACTACGTCGAGGGCCTAAAATACAGACAAACTTCATTTATAATGGGTGGAAAAGATGTGTTTAACCAACAATTGCTTAAATATTTAAATAAGTAATCAAAAAAAGAAAAAAAAATATATCAAAGTTTCTAGAATGAGAAAAATTTCTGCATTCCTTATTTCCGGTTACGCATAACTAGAAATGATAAAAACATACACGCCACCCAATCATGTTCCAAAAGCTGGCCAGAGTTCCAAATGAAGACTTACCAGATATCCTTTGAGAAACATCCGGCTGAACTGACCCAGCTGCTTCCATCGTAGTATCAACTTTAGCGGAAACATCTTCATCTAAATATTTATATTTGTTATTTATTGCTAAAATATCGTTAAGTGCTAAACGAAAACACAAAAGATTCTGCATGCCTCTCGCATTCACAGATACTTCATTCATAACTGACAACGTAAATGGTGTCAAACTTCTATAACCTCCAATGCCGTGGAAGACAAATATAACAAAATACAGACCTGGAAATTGAGCATGAAAACCCAAAGACGCTCTGGTATCAGTTGAATAAAACACTGCACTAGCAGCAGTAGATACATCATTTGTTGTTGCTTCATGATGTTCACTACTTTCCTCAGCTGTAATTCAAGAGAGAGAAAAAGGAACGGAATGAATCCGTACATTCGTACTCCATATACAGACGTTAAATTAGGTAACATGGGAACTTATTGATCCATACATTTCATCAAGGCTTAATGGCATAATAAAGACCAAAACCTCAAAAAAAAAAAAAAAAAAATGGCTAGTATGCGAAACGAAAATTCTAATGACAAATACGATCAGTACTTATGATTCTTCGTCCACCATTGAATGTTTGTAGCATCACTGGTACCAATGAGATTTTCACAGACTCCATGGGAAATGTATTTCCCTGTATACTCGAAAGATCCCTTTGTTTCCACGTTTCGTCTCTCAGTTTGCTTTCAGTTGACTCAGCATCTACGAAGGCAAAAACGAAACAGTTTTCCAAAATATTGCAGTGGAAAAAAAAAAAGAAACTTTTGCTTAAATTAAAAGAAATATTTACCGGCAATCGGTGTAACAGCAACGGCACGATCACTAATTTCACTGCTCATATTAGGGCTTCCATGAACAACTTCCTGCGTCAATGCTGCGAGAGATTCGTCTACTATTCGTCCATGCTCCTCATCGATTAAGTACTGTTGGGCAGACTCACGTAATGCTATAATAATTTTCCTAATTTTTTTCGTGCTTCTGATTTCCATACGCATATCTTATAAAAATTTGGAGCACTCACTGGTCATTTTATATATTTGTACAAATAGAGAAGAAGAAGAAGAAGTACAACTTGATCTATTTTTCTGTTCATTTTACCTTGCAAGTAAACAAATATGACTAGTTACGACAGTATGAAAAATAGATGAAATGGAGAGCTGTTTGACAAAGAACTACCCTTATCACTTTCATCGCTTATCACAGTTGGACTTCCTCCAGCAAGTGCAAAGCGACGTAAACTGTTAAGTCGCGACGGATCGGTGGCTAAATCTTGCAAAATACTCCGCACCAAGTCATCGTCATCAGACACGAACATTTGATCAGTTTTTGCTGCAGTCCCTGATTGCTGAAGCTGTCGTAAAACAACCAGATTCGGAGCACTGATACTCAAACTAAAAAAAATAACAGATATTAGAACAACAGCAGCACACTGAATAAGACCTCAACTTATACATGTTCTTTCAGCAGAAACCACAAGCACTAAGAAGCGAGAGAACCAGCCTAAGTTTCTATCAATTAAACGAACTAAAACAACGTAGCTGTTTATCTCCCGCCGTTTACCCTCATTTCAGTTACAGAGGCGCATAAAAACACAGTACAGCAATTTACTTGGCCAAATTTCGTGCATTCGCCTCTTCAACAGATGAAATATCACTGCCTCTTAACGGAGCTAGATCATTTTGTACATTTTGCATAGTAGAATTAATCGATTCTTGCAGATTTGGACATGTATTGAGCTGCTTGTTTTCTTGCATTTCTCCAAAAGTGTCACGATCTTGATCAAGTAGCACAGGTTGAGAACCACCAACATATGTGCTTCAAATCTTTAATTCAGTAAAAGGCAAAGCGAGGTATGTTTGGCGTAGAGCATGAAAAAAAACATAAAAAAAAAAACATAGTCGATATACTCTTCCCGTCAAGACGAGAAGAGTATATCGATTATGTTTTTTTTTATATCGCACTTTAAGCACACCTCGCAGATAGAGAAATATTGACATCAGGCGTCTGCTCGACAATTGTAACTGCACCGTCAAAACTTTCAAAGCTGGTATCCAAGCCAACATAGTTATTTGTGCAAAAACTTTCCTGATCAATATCGACAGCTGTTGAGGAGCCTAAAATCACGAAAGAAATAAAGGTATATAGTATATATATAATAAACTATGTATATATACAAATATGTATATATATAGTGAAAAAATATTGTATTACAATTAAATTTCTAGTTGCCACATTAGTAAGGATACACAGTAGAACGAAAATGAAGCTTAACAGGCAGCTGCTAGAATATATAAGGACAATACAACCTCACAATTTAAAAGCAATTCCGAATTGTACGAGTTCATTTCTCACCGCTAATATCAAAGAATAATCATTCCCGCCTTTCCATCAGAGCAACATTCTTTAGAAGAAGCAGGAAAGGGATCTAAAACTATGGAGCAACTAAAATGATGCATATGGCAAGTAGTGGGAACAAACTGTTATATGTTGTGCGGTGAATGCAAAATACTGTTGGATAGTTCAGACACAGGTTCAACCAAAATACAATTAATCCAATAAAAATAAGTAAAACTACCAATCGTAAGTGGTTTCTCATTTGTAGGCGTGTCATCTGAGACGACTTCTGGAATGTGATCATCGAATATTTTTGAACGTGCCAACAAATTTTCTAAGGATGGCGTCTGGTGCTGTAAAGACTCCGCACTTGCGGCTTGATTCGTTGATGCTACCGATGCTCGCTTCTCTGCCTCGGATCCCTTAAACTCAGTAAAATCAAACTAATGAATTTTCAAATTACGAAAGAAATGCAGTGCAAAGTCAATACAAAATGTACGCATAGATAGAAGAGTAGCTACAAGCAATAAATATTAATCACGAAAGCACTGCTAATAAACAAACCAAACTTTTACATCAAATAAGTTAGTAGTTGACATCGATTTCTGCGCAATAGTTGAAGACACCTGATTTGTAGTGATAATTTTAGCATCAGAAACACCTGGGAATATAAAGATTTCAATTTAAATTATTAGGACAAGAGCAATGTTTAAAAATCTGAGGTTCTAAACATGATGTATTTTGAATGATGGAAAAGTTCCCATAAGAGACTGGAACCTACTTTCAGTTTCTTTATCTGCATTAATTTCTCCTTTTTGTGAAATAGAACCCTCCAGACCACTAACGCAGTCTTTCGTATAATGTTCCTGTGAACCACAATGAAGACACGAGTCAGTTATATTTCGATCAAAACCTCAAAACGAAGTCAAGTAGTAGCGACCCTATATTTATACTTAATGTTTTCATATTAGATGAATCAAGATGTGGAAAGTTATTTTTTGAAGTTTTATCAAGTCGTACAGTGCTATACATTGCTTTCTTAAATATTGAGTGCCAATTCAAAAAATGACTCAAGGCAAGAAAAAAAGGTCGAAAATCAGTCTAATAAAGGACGAAATAAAACAAACCACTTATTTCAGCAATGTTACGCGAACTGACGCTTTGATGGTAGCGTGAAAAAGGCGCACCACCCGGTTTTGGTTTTCGTAATGTTCCTGTAGGACTATAATCCATAAATCCACGTGGCACTGGAGGAAGTTGTCTTCTGAAAAGAATAAAAATTCTCACCTAATGAAATTTCAAAGAAAAAAAGATTTATAAAATGTAACGAATTTAGTATTCGGAATAATTTTCTTTGCATGAGAAATGTTGGAAGAAAAACTTCCTTACACGAATCCTGGAGGTACCTGACCGCTGCAGGTGGGAGATAAAGCTACTGCAGTATGACCTTCGCGCCGTGAGCCAATTACTCGAAAGCCTCTACGTAAACTCTGAAAAATTTCCTTCAGAGAGTGCATCTAAGCAATTAAATAAAAGCAATTCAGTAAAAATAAAATACTACATTTACCGGTGTCCATTCAACAGATTTCAGCTCAATATCATATTTTCCGTCGGCGCCAAAGCGATACGAATTTGATGTACAGTCATCCCACTGAACATCAACCCAACCTAAAAATACCCCTCTTCATTTTAAAATGATGCAACCGATCAAAACTAAAACAAGATCTTACCGTTATCAATGAGGGAAATTACTGTGCCTTCCATATTACTTCCCTGGTCATCCCATTTCCAATCTGGGCCTCGAACTACCCGGCTGCCTACCGGACAAGTCATTGCATCAGGTATGTTGGCTATGCGGACTCCTCGTCCTGCCACATTTGATGCCAGTAAACGAGAACCACGACGATATCGGAATGTTCTAAAATTTCTTGGAAATAATTTAAAAAAAAAAGAACGAAAATGGCATTTAAATGAATGTAACCGAAGAGGAATGAAAGACTTCTTGAGAAAATAATTTAACAATTTATAAAGTTTTTGAAGCCATAAAGAAAGGCTATACAAACATTCACAAAAAAAAAAAGTTAATTCAAGTTGCAATTTATCTAACCTGTTCTTCACTGCATTTGTAGCGGTGAGCATCATATCAGACCCGATAAAGCCACTCACAACTTTATTATTTGTCTGGCCACCGGGTAAATGTACAACATTAGTATCATTAACGGAGGTTGCTAAACATGCATCACTGCTAACTGACGACAGTGGTTCACCGGTGATGCTATCTTTCACCGATACCTCCTTACTATTAACAGAGCATTTCTTGGTTCGTTTGTTGCTCATGCTTGGATTTTCCTCTAGCATTTTAAAATCATCTACCTGAAGGAAACACGACAAGTAATAAAAACGCTTAAAATGATACACACTATTCAATGTACAGAAGAGTTATCATGGACCATGGAAATTAAGTACGGAGAAGTTATTTCCTCTATGAAAGGCTACTGCCATACATCTCCAAATAAATACATTATGCCTCTAATCGACAAAAAGATTCGTTTTTAATGTCTTCAGAGATCCAGTACTTCGGAAATGCAACATAAATCTCAAGTAAATAATGGTAAATGTGGAGGAAAAGAGAGTATGTAAGCCAAAAAAAAACCATGCAACACTTTCAACAGCAACGTCTACATCGACGAACGAGAAGAAGGAAAACATTTGAAACTTGAAGACTTACCACGACGTCAACAATATCACCATATATTTCAAAACCCGATAGCGACAAGTAATGATTCTGATTACTAGCATTCTTGCCATTTTGTGCAATGCGAATATATCGATAAGGACCTAAAAAAAAAATTCGGAACTTTTTGTTTAACAAGTATGAATCTTTGTTACCTCTGAGACGTGATAAAAATGAATGTTAGAAAACAAAAAAGCAACTAATCTCTTATATACATATCAACATACCTTTCCCCTCTGAACAAACAACTGGCCACGTTGCTGTGGAACCTGGATAATTCAAGGAGGTGTCGTTCTCGTGCACCACAAGCACGTCCCATGTTCGGCCATTCTGAGAACCCTGTAAAAAAGAAAAATGTATACACTTCTCGCTTGCTAATAAAAAGGAACACTTTAATATGAAGACATGATCTAGAACTTCTGCCAATCAATTATTCAACTGCAGTAGTTTGATAAGAACTAATATTCTGACACAAACCTGCAAAAGCCAATTACGAAGAGCTGACCGTCCGTAGCCACGAGCATGGCGAAGAGTATAGGTACTTGGATAAAAATAAACACCGAGATCAATAGTAAAGTGAGCATTTCTGCAAACAGGAAGATTGGAATGTTAAGCTTCCGGTCAAAAAACACTGAAATATAAGTTTTTTTTGTCCTCCTCTTAAAAAACTTACTTATCATCAGATGTATGACAATTGAGAGCATCGCGACTTAAAATGTCTTCGTGTTGACCGTACGGCAAACGTTCTCCATCTGAACTTGTAACAAAAACAACGTTTACGCTTGCTGGATTTGTCCACTCAGCTACCGTCCTACCATTTGTTCCCAACCAATATATTATACCTAAAATGATTTTTAGTAAAAAAAAACTCTTACTTGCCTAATTAAAAAAATATTTCTTTTTTTTTTCTGAAAAAAAAGCTCTGCGAAAATACAAAATGGTTACTGCTGATCACTGTGCATGCTTCGTGAAACATTAACATCTCACAGTGAAGCTAGTAATAACCAAAAGAATGACTAGCTTATGATGGAACGGTATAATGCAGTCATTGCGAGACAAACATATGTAGTTTGCCAAAGAAACTCCTTCACAAAGTTTCTGGTCAACTGAAGTAAGATATTCTAAATGCCAAATATAAATCTGGTTCTTAATTCCAATAGCAGTGACACAACTGTATCGATTTCTCGAAAAAGATATAAGAAGTGTAACTATTGGAGAACCTCTATCGTCGAAATCACTAGCGTAAGTGAATGAAATTTTTGTCCCGCGTTTTTTTGCTTCTTTTATCTCCTCCACAAAATGAAAAGTTTCACGCGCTCGATCATACCACTGTTTAGCAACCATGCGTAAAATATAACACTTCAACTGCTTCACTGTACTTAATGGTTCCACTTTCATTGATCTACCTGATCTGAAAATTAATAAATCTAAATAGTTAAACTAACTCGACAGGCAATGGTTACATCTGCTATATGATGTATGGAAGGGTTTCCGACCGGCTGAAAGAGTAAGAAGGCCCTTTCTAAAAGTAATCAGTCTTAGCTCGGCGCTGAGCCATATGGCTTTCACAATAATTTCCTCGAGCTTTATTTTGATCATAATTCCAAGTTGACGCACTTATACTCAAATAATAGTAAAAAAAATTACCGATCCAACAATTGTATCTGGGCCAGTGTGTTTGGATTAAACTGTTCCAATTTTAGTTTGATGCGACGATTAAGTAATTGTAAACCAAACGACGAACCACCAGGGGTGTCATATAGGTATTGCGGAAATTTCTCTACTGCATCTAGAACCGATACCATTTTACATACAAGGGCAGATAATGAGTGCTGATCCGTGAAAACCTAGAAAGAAGCCTTTAATAAGAAAAAGACGATTGACTGAACCTACAATAAACCGGTTAATAAACAAAAGGCAAAAGCATATAAAAATCAACAAGTCATAAAACATTGTAATAATCAAAGAAGGAATACATAAATTTGCTAACCCTCCTAAAAATGACTGCCATTTCACAGTCAGTGTCTTTTTGTATAGAATGTAGAAACGCCAAAAGAGCGTCAACAATTCCAGATATTGATAATTCGAAAGTTGACAGCAGACGATCGTTAACAACCGAAGAATGCATACATTTCAAAGCTATCTCTAGTTCCAAAAGCATATAATCTGGTAAACAGTCATTTTTTCGCTGACAAATATCCTTAAATGGGCGATTCGATGGAACATTCAACGTTTCTTTTCATGCACTTTTCGTATGTTACAGAAAAGTATTTTGAACTGCACGAGCAAAAGCAGTTTCCCAAAACTTTAAACGGTTTAGTTTTTAACTTTTTTTTCTGCTTGTTATTCCTTGTCCACTAATATTAGCTCCTAGTAGTCCCATTTTTCTAATTTATGTCCACATCACTAGTACAAACCTTAACTGTAGATGATGCTTTCTGCAATTCAAGCAAAGCATCTCGCGGCTTTGATTGAGCTTCTTTCAAATAATTATCCCAAATTTCTTTAGCCATTTCCCGCAGTTTCGCTTTTTGAGTCTCAGCTCGGAAGCGCAAACGTCGTCCTCCACCTCGTGCAGCCCAACCAGTAACGAAGTCCAGACCTAGAAATGCAGTGCATTAATAGCAAATAAGGAACAAATTTACTTTTTGGACGAGTGATCCTTCCGATAAATAAGAAATACAATGCTTGTGATGGGATTTTATAAAAGACACCTCAATAGTTCAAAAAGTACAAAAAAACCGGAAAAGAAGAAAAAAAAGATGAACCCAGCGTCCTCTCCGCCTGGAAACAATGCTTCGTTTGACGATTTGACTCGAAAATAAAACCTGGCAAATCTTCCACAATGATCAAACGTTGCTGATTCCCATCACGATTCGTTACAGTTAATTCATTAGCTTTGGGAGAAGCCAAAATCCAACTACCAATTTCAATCTAAATGTTTAACAATGTGAAGATAATAAAAATATTAAATCAACGTTAGCTGAGATTGTATAATTTTAACACCCCACAGAACCTCCCTATAAGTATTCATGGTATTCCCGCATTTTGTGTGAAATGATTAGGATGAAAGCATGTACCGTCTTATTAACATCTGGTGCACTAAACACCGAATAGAGCAAGCTGCCAGGTGGCACAGCATTCCGAGCTTTAGTGAGCTTATCCAAAAATTCTCCACGTGTCTCAGCGTTGTCAGAACCAGCCTCTGGGCTCCCACTGCTAGAAGTTTGTGATCAAACAAAAATTGGAAAATAAATGACAATATGGAAAGATCTCGAAACAAAATACCTATACATGGTACTAAGCTGACCATCTAACATGAATCGGAACCAGCCATTACTACCATCACTGAAAACAAAAGTGATAAGCTCACCAGAGAAATGAATCTAGAAGATTAATGTCAAGATTTAATAAATTATGTGCACAAGAAACTGTTGTTGCCTTAACAAACGAGTAGGGAAAAAAAGAAACCTGAACTCTACTGCTACAGCATCACACCAAATGAAGAAGGAATCCCGACTCTTTATAATCCTCCAGTCTTTCCATCTGTAACTCTTGCCCTGTACAATTTCCCATTGGTCAACTACTGCTGACGAAAGATCAATACCGATATTATATCTGCTAGTCACTATAAAAATAACTGTGCATAACTTGCAAGATTTGTCCAGAAAAATGGCGAAAATTATCCAAAATACTCATTAAACGATATCCTTACACGCAACGAAAAGAACCTAAAGCATATATGTGACAGAATAGTCACAAAACAATGTATTTCAGTGGCAAGTTTTCGATGGAAGCACCATTCAATTTACAAACTGCTCTCTAATTAATTATGCATCAAAAATTAAGACGGAAGATGGCAACCAACCCGGTGTGACAGAACCAGTCTCTGACGTTTCCACAACTGGAGAAGGAGTCACAGCATTTGTGCCTGCGGATAGCATTACTTTCGTGTTGTGTGATTCATCATCCTGAAAACAAATTGTATTATGATTGGATGAGTTAGAAAGTGTTTGATTAGAAAATAAGTGACAAAGTCGGAAGTGCAGTTATCATAAAATAATACAAAACCGGATTTGATAATGGGTTTTCCACAAATATTCAAATAGCATAAACAGAAACACTGGCCAACATGTAGTCCTTCTTCCTGCTATTTGAAGATATAACCATTGAATTTTCATCAGCGCAGTTCTTTGGCGGATTCGCTCGCTGATGCTGTCTACTCTTCGTACCAGAGCTTTCATCTGCAATTATTGTTTGCAACCAACCGACAATTCTATAGCAAAGATAAGCACTGTCAAATATAAATATGAACTGAAGTCCTCTAAACCTTGTGAAATCTCATCCGCTTCCATGCTACGACCACTCTCATCAATGACCATTGTTGTCACAACCGTACTTTTACTTGGTGTAACTGGTTGATTAGCAATAGCTTCAACCTTTTCAAAAATCCCAACTCGCACTAATTGCTCTAGCCAGAAGTCCGCATTTTTTATGAACAATGATTTGATAATCTGAAAGAATCAGCTGTAAATCAGTGTATTCATACTTACAGTATGCAAACTGCTTTCAACTGAGCATCCGTACTTCTTGAGAGTCTGCACATCTTGCTTAATATATTTGTAACTAGAAACATTTTTTCGATGGCGTCGAATAATAATAATATATACATGTCTATAACAACGTATTTAACTTGATACTTCTAACGGAAAAATAAATGACCTAATTCAAGAAATATTACAGTTTCTTTATCAGTTAGGGATATTTATTCGAACTGTGTGCATAGGCACGTACCTGCAACACACTTTCATGTGATTCTATGTCGTCCTCATTTTCTAAACCCATCATCAAAACGCTGACAAGATTTTCCGCAAGTCGCTGTCCACGAAAAAAACAGATGTCAGTGGAAGCATCGACTCCTTCATTGTCATTCGCAACCATCGACTCCAGTGACTCAGGTAACATATGATGAATTGCTTTACGAAGTAGTGATAAACTGGATCGATGTATGCTAGCACCAAGTGAACGCTAGAAACTTGTATTTTCAGTAACAGTGTAAAATGTCTTGCATAAGTTGCCTATTATAATAATTATGTGCTAAGAAGAATTATAATAATTCATTGCTTCAAACACAATTTTATTTATTATATTGAAAACACTACAATAAAAACCAAACATGATATCTTATTTCACCTCATCGCAAAACAAACATTATTAATGGTTTTGACCGAAGAGTAGTACAGCTGTACTTCACATTTGAAGCATATTTTGGTGCAAAGAATTTTTCTTTCTTTTTTTTCTTTGTTTATAAGCGACAGTGACCAAGCAGAAACAGTGTATTTAATACAGATAAACAGCTTAATCTCAGAAAATTTATTCAACTTATTCATGAACGAAGCTACCTGATAAACATCGCAGAGAACTGGTAAAAGTTGCTCCAATAACTGACGTACGATCGCTGGATCGATTTTTTCACTACCTGTTTCTTTTGCAACATCAGCTTTTTCTTTGACTATTTTTTCTAAACCAGAAATTTGAAACTTGAATTCCAGAACTTGATAACTGATTGGTAGGTGTTATGTTGTAGATGGAGACATGAGTTAGTTTATTATATTCCAAGATAAACGATATTTTAGCGCTACGTAGCAAAACTCAGATTCGAATGGGTTAACACAGCCAGGTACAAAACATCAATTTCGAACTTAACCAAAGAGATGCAACTACTTAGTTTCTTCTACAGAAATTCTTTTAAGAATTTGTGGCTAGCGAGTAATTTTATCTTACCTTCATCACTCTTTTGCATGTACGCACTAGGACTTTCAAGAATGCTTGCCACTAACTGATGCTCCTCTTCACTTCTTTCATGTGCTTTATCCAATGCTGTTTTACCTTCCTCATCGCGCAAATCCGGATTGGCTCCATATTTCAATAGAATCTTCACAATCTAAAGGATAATGAACTACAAGGGCTCTTTATAAATCATGAAAAACTTCAGCAAAATGATCTAAAAACTTACATCTGATCTACCAAAACATGCAGCGTAGTGTAACGATGAGGACCGCTGACCTTTGTTTACATCAGCACCTTTGTCACATAAATATGTTACCATTTCAACAGTACCAAATGCAGAAGACCAATTAAGCAAAGTTTGTCCGACATCATCTGTGAAATTTGCATCAACCTGTAACAATCAAAGAGGCTTCTGGGAAAGTGATTTTATAAACCACGATTCAATCAGTAAATATTACATAAAATGGACACTAGTACCAGTGTAAAATGCTTAGCTCTTACTTAGATTAACAAGCAGTAAAAGCATAACTATCTTGGAATCAATCACATGTTCATTGGAGATAAAATTTGATAAATTTCACACATAAATTATTAGTGGCTAATAGTTACCGTCTATTAATGATGACTACATAAAGTATTCTCAACATCCAATTTTTGGTTTCTTTTTATACAAAAAAAAAAAAAAATGTACTTTTATTCACTTTCTTTTCTAATTAACATTTCTAGCCATGTAACACATACAGCAAAGTGAAAATTAAAAAAAAAAGTTCACTTGTCCTGACTCAACAGCGTCGATTAAAGCATCTGTATCACGTTGTCGAATTGCGTCAATGAGATGTCTGTGAGAACGATCGAATGAATTGGGACCTGGAAACAAAATTTGATTTTCAGAATTTGAAAACGACAGAACACCACCACACGGAAGAATATGCAAATGAGAAACCTGCTTCGTTACGACTAGCTACAGCAGAAACCACGCTTTTTGGTAATGCACTTCGGCCCTCGCACAAAAGCACTACAAGAAGATCGCAAAAGCGTAAAGCATCCATAATGCAGCGTTCGTCTTTGCTCGTTAGAACTGTTTTTAACGCGAGAAAAAATACTGGGGAGCTGCAAAAAAAAAAAAAAAAAAAAAAAAGAATGTAGTAAATACACTTCATCCTAACTTATCAACGAAATACAGTTACACATTAATAAACTAATTGTCATGCACTTTTCAAACCCGAAACGTCACTTACCATACGACCTGCTCTGTAACAGTCGATGAACCACGACAAAGATTACTCAGCAGTGAAATGACAACTGAGATAAATGAGGGTGGTCGATTTAAAAAAAACCCTGACGATGCTACTGAATCATTTGCTGGCAGTGAACTTGGATTTCTGACATGTGACACTGAGGTACCGGAAGCTACGCTAATAAGCTGTGCTGGAACCAGTGAATTCAGCAAATGTTCTACAAGATTTCCATGTCGTGCCATTTCAACAGGATCCATGAATTTACGAATGAAACGATCCGTTAGTGCGGCGAAGCAACGCAAAGCACATTCTGATACCTAAACAGAACGTCCAATTCTAAATTAGGAGAAATAAGGATATTACAAATCGCAAAAACCTCCAATTTAGGGGAAACCTAAAATTACGCAGAGATGTTTAGTAAAACATACCTTCGGGTCATCGTGCTCCAGAAGAGCACCTAAACTAGCACTACATTCCGGCAATGTAGAATCATTCGGTTCCATTTTGCTACACAGTCTTGTGATAACGGACATTGCCGAGTGAACAGTATCCTGCAAATGAATTAGTAACATTACCATTTATTCACCAAGAACCTAAATATTGCTCAGGATTTGAATATCTCGGCGATGCTGCTGACATTTAAATTAACATCATTTGACTGAGCGCCTCTTTCCAACTTGTCCCATTTTTAAGGTACTGCTAATTATCAACAGTTCAATTCAAAGTATCGGGCACAAAAAGTTCATTTAAACTTCTCACATACTAAGTGAAACTTCTACCAACACTACCTTGTGAACGTACTGTCCATGCTGAAGAACTAAAGTCAGCATACACTGCAATCCTCCAGCATCATAAACTGCAGATGTTTCCCTCTGACAAACATGCTCGAGCAATTTTACACACTGTTCAGCTAAAGAGAAAAAAAAATAATAATAATCTTTGGAAGATATTTCACAACAACAAGAGGGAGAAAAGTAAGCGTCCTTTTTCAAAGCTTCTAAGAGAAATCTATAAATGTTTGCATGATTTACCATAAATTAATCATTATTCAAAACCTAAAACCGATTATATTTGAGTACTTCGCAATTTTTCTAACCCTCTGATAAGATAAGAAGGAAAACGAAATCAGTACATTTTGTCAGAAACTCTTATAGTTCGACACTTAACAGGCTGTCAAAAGTGAACTGCAGATGATATATAAAGCATTCCGTTACCGAGATCTTTACTTGTACGATCACTCATCTCTGCAACTGCCAATCGGTTACAGATTGCTTTAACAGCACCATCCACTTGCGTTATTCGCCTGGTGCATTCGTTTGATACATCCAGATAATATGTTATAGCACGTGCAGTAACCTAAATTTACAACACTTATTTCTTACAAAAAAGGAGAAAAAAAAAAATCCCAATTAAAAATGTAACAAGAGTGAGCTCTTCTAGTCCAAGATTTTCTCCAGCCTTTTTTCAAAAAAAACTGAAAACAAATCAAGTTTTTAAATCGAACTAATTTTCTGTTATGCATTATTCGACACGTAAATTGCGTGGTTTTTTTTAATTGCAAATGTATGAATTTCCATTCAGAAATGACGAAACATGGAAAGTATCACGTTCTAAAAAAGAAATTGGATAATTTGGGCATCTGCCTGAAGTCATTTATTTCTAAGACTTTTTAAATTAGGATCCAAAAAATAATGTACTAAAACGTTTACAACATACTTCCAAAACATTTTCTGTAGCAGTTTCATCAAGGAATATTTTGCACAAAGCAGGAAGGAAAGTTCTCGGCGGACAACTCTCGAAACACTGGTCAATGTTATCACTCATCAACAAAAGCATACAAAGTTGCTCCAAAGCCATTAACTGAAATTCAGTCTTTTTTCAACTAACAGTACTGATAATAAATAAAAATTCCTGTTTTGTATGGTTTAAAACAGCACATAACATTTCTGAATAACCTGGATATCACGTTCATCGCCAACTCCCGTTTGCAGCCACTCCAGAAGAGTGTCTGGATCCACACCTTCCATTACACTCGCCTTTTAATTCCTGAACAGTATACTCCACACCTTAATAATGTCATTAACAATGCAGGTGTAAAAAGCGTACAAAAAGAAACAAGAATTCAATTTAAAAAAAGCATGATATTCTAAAATAGGTCAATTAGCAACATAACACTTAATAATTAAAAGAACAACGAAATCTCCAGGGAATCAGAATCAGTTTGCATTGAATAGTCGTCAGGAGATATTTTTTATTAGGAGTGGAATTATGTTTCGTGATTATAGTGTTGTACCATTTAATATTTTAATGAGAATCCAGCAAAAAAAGTGCTCATGATACATACACATATTACATGTGATTAATAGCATTCGAATAAAATCCGAAAAACTTACAGAAGCTAGAAAGTTCCGGAAATTTTTATTGGAAGTACAATGAAAAAGAAATCCTGCCGCAAACAACAGAACTGAAAATCTAAAAAATGATGATTCAGTGCGAAAACGTGGAAGCATTTAGCAATCCGACCCACAGTAAGATAATATGGTTCTACTCAACTCTAGTGCACCTCGGAATGAATAGGATGAAGAAGTTAAGCATGGTTGATACGATAGGAAAAGGCACAGCGTTCGGATGATTGGTTGCAAATCGAGCAGAGACAGCGAAAGCAAAATGTCAAAAAGTGACAAGGTAACAGAGGAGAAAAGATCATGCAAGTTCACAGCAGCTGAAATACGGAAGGCCCTCGGTTTATCTAGTCCAACTCCATCCTGCTACAGCTCATTTGACCAAATCCCTGACGCATCGCACAACCCCGGACGCTTTCAATCTTTTCATTCCACGGCTGGATGAACTATTTCATAAAGCAGCCGTATGCACTACTCATCGCAATCTGCGGAAGTTTAAAGCTGGGTGTTTTATAGAAGATGAAACTAGCTTCAGGAGGCGGTCATTAATGTGGACAGGATGATAGCAAGTCAACAGTTGAGCTTATAAGAACTAATATGCTCTGCGTTTCATCACATGGAACATTCATCACTTCGCCTATTACTAACTTGACACACACAGCCTACGACACCTAAATAACTAGGTCCTGTTCATGAATGTGTGGAGGATGTTGGCGAGATTGTCGTTTTCATATATGCTTATCAGAGTGACACACTACCTGTTAATTTTGTTGGCATACAGAATGTAGCTGCTCTTCGTGAAGTCGTCAGGTTTGGAGGTTACGTAATGGATGAGCGAATGTTGGGGGAGTGAAGAATGCTGTGGTAAGGGAGCCTCTTAACAGTAGGCTGAAATAAACATAATTAATATGAGAAGGCATTGCATTGCACATGCAAATTTAGTCTCTGTGCTGAATCTGCCTCAGGACTGTAGCTAATTGGTTATTGCTTCAGAACCACATACAGTAGGAGACAGTCACTCTCAGTCTTATTTCCCATTGTTATGTTATGGAATTGCAGTCAGAATTCTTGCTTTTTACTCCGTAATTTTTTTGATAAATGCACTTAATTATAAAAGACTCCCTGCATCTGCTGATGAAGTGATGCAGTTCTCTTCTGATTTCAATACTTTTGATATTTCCAGTTTCTCCCTAGTACTAATCTGTTATTTGCTTTATCTTACTATTTTGCATCATATCTTTCTCTGTTAGCTGATATGTTAACTTTGCTGGTCTTAAATTTACATGGAGCTTTAAATAAGCCTTTGTAAATTTGCAAGTGCCAGATGCATTCTGCATATTAACATTAACAAGCGTTCACTTTAACTAATAAATATGGCCGCCCTTTCAGTTCTTTGGTCATCTACAAAAATGCGGAATGGTCTAGAAAAGCTGCTAGTTTTGATTTTGCATCCTTTTAATTGTAGATTAATGATGACTTAGTTTACACTTTTATAAGAAATGGCTTGTAAATTTAAAGCAGCTTGCTCGACTGAACATTCACAAAACTCTCGGACTTGTTCTACCCTTCTGCCATAACCTACACGAAGGGACAGTATTCTCTTTTTAGAATTTAAGTTTTCATCATTTACGCGCAAATGGTTAGATCCAACAGTACACTTATGTAGCACGTGGATTACGTGAAACTCGTCTGCTAAGTCAGTTTTTCTACTTACAATTGGTTCCATTTATGTACAAATTTTAATTTAGGAAATTGCTAATCCATTGCACAATGGAAAGCGACGATTCTTTCGACTTTTTGTTTAAAATTGTTCTAATCGGCGATATGGGCGTTGGTAAAACTTGTGTCGTGCAAAGGTATCTTCCAACACCGCCAAGCAGTTTATGAATGAGTTTTTATGATTAGCACTGATTTTTGAGTGGCTTAGAAACTGGTGACTTTTGCAGGAAATGTGAGGAAGGTAATTTTCAGAAGATTTCTCGAACTCTTGGTACTCTGCAAGGTTCTAGCTATTGGGCTTCAAAGTTCCATTACCATTCAAGCTTGGTAAGGTGAAGAAAGAATTATGCTGACATGGAGGGTCGGAAACGTGTCATTAGCTAGAAATACGGCAAGTGGGAGGAATTAAAGGAAAAAGAATCAGTGCTAAGCTTGCACTGATTCTGTACAGTATTTTCACTGTACAACACTGTACAGTATTTTCTTTTTTTCTTTTTTTTTGCAGACAGTTGAGTTTGTTGGATTTCAATTTTATAACTCATTGGAGTCTTAGAGAATGAAATGTCAAGAGCAGTGGGTGTTCTTCACATGTTCTGTTTTTACACAACATTTTTGGTGGCATTTAAAACATGTGTTTTATGTTAGACCAAAAAAACATTAGTTGTCAACTAGATGCGAAAGAAAGCTTCGATATTATAAGGATGATTTTTAATCCTTATTAATCAAATACTTCTTAATACAATTTTATTAGACTTAATTAAAGCTATATGTAGCTTTAATACTGTAGGTTCAAAAATGGGACATTCATCGAAAGACAAGGGACAACAATTGGCGTTGATTTCTCGATGAAAACACTGATTATCGAAGGAAAGCGTGTAAAATTGCAAATTTGGGATACTGGTGGTCAGGAACGATTCCGAACAATTACCCAAAGTTATTATAGGTTAGTATGGTTGTCAAAATCATACATCGCGTCATCTGATAAGGGATGATACGGTGTAAAATGCGTCACCAAGTCATAGCTGACTAAGGTTCCCAGAAGTTTTCCATGGATATAACGAAATTTGGAATATTAAACAGAAAAAAGTAAATTGAAGTGATCATTTAGGCCAGATTTCTTAAAGAAGGTCATATATCACACATCAACATTCTAGAAGTTGAATGTTATTTGTTGTAAGAATCATCTACTGTAGATCAGCAAATGGTATTTTATTATGTTATGATCTAACATGTCGTCAGTCTTTTGAGTCACTCCATCGTTGGTTGGATGATGTGTCGAAATTTGCTGCTCCAAATGTCTGCAAAGTGCTTGTTGGTAAGTTTAAGCCTTTTTATTCATTGAGTTGCATATTTTTCTGTCATCATTTTTATATCTGGCAGGGCTGAAAATGTTAACTTATCTAACAGAAGAAACATAGCATAGCAGAAACAGATATTCGTTGGCAAATCATAAGAAAGTGGTTTATATAAGAATTTTGATAACTAAATTTTAGCAACAAAGGCAGATCTTGAAAATGAACGTTTCGTTGAACGAGATGAAGGTAGGCAGTTGGCAAATAGGCATGGTATGTGCATGTTCATTGAAACATCATCGAAAAGTAATTTAAATGTCGATAATGCATTTTTGGAATTAGCGCATCAGTTGAAGAGGCAGTACGAAGCGGGTGTACATCTGGATTCTCAGTTGGATGCTTTCAAGATTTCGCAGGGCACTACAGCAATCAGCTCCAAGTGGGCTTGTTGCCATTATTTGTAACTCGTCAAATTTTTTAATATTTTCAGTTGTAAATTCCGAATAGTAACTACATTTTTGAAAATTTTATTTTATTTATTTGTTTTTTCTTTTTTTCTTTTTTTTTTGAAGGCTTGTCTACTTTTTACAATCTCATACTGTTTTGCCTTTATTTTATTAGGAATCTCCTCTTGCTTTAAATGTTTTCTGGACTTGTATTGCAGTATTGTACTTTTTTGCAAACGGCTATATTTCAAAATCTTATCTAGATAATAATTTAAGTAGGACGTGGTACCAAGTAGTGAGATCCTTTGGATCCTTTTTTTGGATTGTGAAAACCGGTAAGAATTCACTTTAAAGTACGTTGGATAAGCACACAGACTTGTAATGTTTTTCTCATTGAAAATTTTAGTTATTTTTTGGAGCTGCTAAGTCTCTTTTTTAATGATTTTCCTAACGGTTGAAATTTTCTATACTGCTCTTAATATCTTTAATCTCATACATTCTTTTTGCATCCCACAAAATTGGATTTTTTTTTTTAAAGTGCTTAATACTTTTGCAATATTTCCATGGCTCTTTAAATAACATTTTGTATTCATGTTACTGGAATTTAACCTCAGACAGCGCAAAATATAAATTTTTCTTTTGTTTCTTCTTTATTGCTAGTTATCTGAGTTTTCTAAGCTTGATTAGAGTTGATACTTTAGTCTTTTCGTGATATATCTAAGTATTTATTGGGAACAGAGGAAAAATATTTCATATTTCTGTGGTATTTTCTTGGTAGCATTAAAATTTCGATTGGATTTACATGTTTTAAGGTATGAATAAGTGCCGCAGTCACTTGGGTGAAGATTCAGTTTACCGCATACATTTTGTGCTTTTTGTATATTGTTTGCGTTTCTTATATACTGTATAATTCTTATAAATAGAGCGAAATCATGATGATGAATACAAAGTGTGTATTTGTTTGTTCATATTTATTTACTCGCTTGATCGATCTTGTGTTTTCCAAACTATTCATGAGCGGTTTTATCTGGTATCCATCATATACATGCCGGACCTCTCAGTTACATGAAAATTCATTGTTCTCGGATTTAGGTTTTCTCACTTGTAATAGGCATCAATAAATAAGTGATGGGGGTAACCTTTTTTGGTCCGCAACCCACCAAATGATTTTTTTGATTGGGAAGTTTAAGGCTAAGTTAGATACATGATGATACACATAACATGGATTTTTAGAAGCGCACCTAACATGATTTTTTTTTTTTTGCAAATGGGATTAATTTCAATTTGATGGTATATTTTCAGTAAATACCGTAAATTTACTTTGTATGCCTGGAATGTGGACAGTGATTTGTTATGGTTAGCCTTGGTTTAATCAACAGTTTTGTTGTGCAGTTCAGCTAATTTAAAAAGTTACTTTGGAAACCTCATGGCACGATGTTGGCAGTGTGACGCATCTGCTTGTGTGAAGAGGTCAAAGGATGGCAAACCTGCTTGTATTGTTTGTTTCACTGAAGCCTTCGAAGCGGTAAATTAGATATATAAGTTGTAAAAATTGTATGATCGTTCACCCTTTACTTTTGTACTAAGAGATCTATTCGTTTTTATTGTTATTATTTAAACAGTTAGAAAGCAAAGAAAATTTTCCAGGTAAAGTTGGGGATATGAAAATGACGGATGTTTTCATTGTTTTTACTGTTACGTTATCTCCATTAACTTTTTCTGACTTTTTTTTTCTGAAACAAGGATTCGTACTGTCTTAAAGCTGGAAGTAAGATAAGGCGTTTAATTGAGGATTGCTTTAACTTATTTTTAATGAAAACAGAAAAGGCAACTAATACGTCAATTCGTGGTAACTGGATTTAGGTTGATGTTTCTTCAAGCTATAGTAAACAGTTTTAATTCTTTCAGTATTATAAGGAACTAAACAGTGAAGTTGCTAACTGATTTTACGAAGCTTATGCATTAATTGTGTAAGAGAGTGAGGGGAACATGTTAATATAAATGGAAAACAAGTGGGGTATTTTTGCATTAAAAAAAATACTTTTTCTTGAGAAGAGGGTATATGCAGAAGTGTGCCATCAGTTCAGCTAGAAAAGTAATTAACTGTAACTCGGAAAGGAACTGATTTATATGTAGCTTGCATTAAAAAAGAAAAAAATTATATCTCGTGTCTAAAGAGTTTTAGCGGCAAGTGGGAATAATTTTAACGATGGTTAGAAATTATAACTTCAAGTACTTTGAAGTACATTAGAGACGACTGTGTTGATCGTAGCATGTCTAAATTTTATTCGCCTAACATGCCAAGATTTTAAGATGATTCTAGAGTGCGAGATTTAAAACGATAATTTTTTTGTTGCAGGAAGTACATGATGTGATTAAAACTTATGGTTTATTCGGCAGAGGTAAAAAAGTTGCTGTTGGGGCATCAGGTGGTAAAGACTCTACCGTGTTAATTCATGTATTGAACAAATTGAATCAAAAATATGATTACGGCTTGGGTATCATCCTTATTTCAATCGATGAAGGAATCACAGTATTCTTTTTCTCATTGCAATTTAAACTGTAGCTGCGTAATACGAATATTTTTACATGATATTTGGATAACTTCGAAAGCCAAAAATTTTTTTTCAGTTCTTGAGGTGAGGATTTGATTGTGATATTGATATTGAAAGTTATGGACCTTAGATCAGATTCGTTATGTCTTTAGGGTTACCGCGATCATTCCCTAAAGGCTGTCAAAAGGAATAGGAACGATTACGGATTACCACTGGTAATAATGACTTATAAACAACTATATGGATGGACAATGGATGAAATAGTAGCTGCAATCGGCGCTAGAAATAATTGCACGTTTTGTGGTGTTTTTCGGAGACGCGCTCTGGACAGGTAATATTATTTGCGGACTAGTCGATTTTTTTTTCTTGATGTCTTCCTTTATTTTACGGATTGATTTCCATATTTGCGAGAGTTCTGTCCTACATAACTACCTTATTGGTATTTCAGTTTTTGCAGTTTCTATTTCAGAGGTGCAGCTGAGTGCGGAGCAGATATTGTTGCTACAGGGCATAATGCTGACGATATAGCAGAAACAGTGTTACTTAATGTTTTACGGGGCGATTTGGCACGTTTGCAGCGATGTACTGACATTATAACAGATAAGTATTTGCTCAGCTTGTATTGTATTTCCATAGTCATTGTAGACTAAATATACCTACCTGCGACTAGGACTTGCAGTGACTTTTGAATGATTACAAAGAGACACTTTGTTGCCTTGATCATCTAAGGCTAGATGAGATCAACCGGTAAATGGCTGTGATAATGTCGGTTAGTTTAGTCTCCAATGAGTACAATACAACTAGAGTAGAACCTTTGTGAAGGTATGACCTTATTTCTAGATTCGCTGCAACAACTCTAAACCTATTGAGAGGTATTCAAACCCATATTTATTCCTGGCGTTATGGCGAAGCATTTTTAGCAAGTCTTCAAATATTCCTTAAAATAGGAGATGTTTTAGGATCAGAGGGTTGTTTACCTCGGGCGAAGCCTTTGAAATACATTTTTGAAAAAGATATTGTGATGTATGCGCACTTTAATAAACTCGACTACTTTTCTACCGAGTGCAGATATGCACCTAACTCCTTTCGCAGTTATGTAAGGTATGTTTCCCTTGCATATATGTAATTAAATTCGACTGCATGAATGAGTTAGTGTTATGTCTTCTTGCAGAAAATATGTGAAAGAGTTGGAGAGGCTACAACCGAGAGCGATTTTAGACTTAATAAAATCTGGCGAAGCTATTTGCGCACGCAGCGATGTTTCCTTCCCGAAGCTGACAGCATGTGAAAAGTAAGTGTTAGACTTAATGGTAAGCAATTGTTTCCAGTCGTGGCCAAAAGTGCCAGTAACTGAATGAGTCATCTAAATTTTAGGTGTGGCTGCATGTCGTCGCAGAAACTTTGTAAAGCATGTCTTCTGCTGCAGGGTCTCTTTATGAGCGAATATCACTTGGGAGTGAGAAAGGTAAATTTCTATTAAATGTGTTGTATCTGTATTCACAGCCTTCTTTCATTTCACATCTTGGTAGTCTTGTTTGTAAAAATATTTCACATGTTCATATTTTAATATGAAAAAATATTGTTTTACAAAATGTTTCTCAGACTACTGGAACTGAAAGTTCGATTTTTAGTCATCCCGGAACGCTTTTAATGTTTCGTGCGGTGCCCCTTTCCCGATAGTTCTCTTCAGCTGTTTTGTAGGAAAGTTAGTGGAAATGACGTATGCATTATGCAGTTATGTTTGTACCTCTTTTGGATCATTTTACGTTGATTACGAACAGTTGATTGATTTATAGTAGGAAATAGTTCGCAATTTGTATTAAATTGGAACTGCCTCACTTGACTTAGCAGCTGTTCACTCTTGATCGTATGTCCTATCCTTAGACTTACCAATTGTTTCCTGACCAGAAAACAACCGCCATATATTAGAAGCATTTTCTACTGAGCAAGAACTTGCTCCAAAATTCATTGATTTTCAGAAAACGATGAAAATTGGGACAAGCAAAGAAAAATATCTTGATAGGAAATGTGGCTGCGAAACAGAAAACACGCTCTGCTTTTGAATTTGTTTTGTACCTATTAGTACTGAAAACAATTTACGAACTGGAAGTCAGTATACTATACGCTTGTTTCTTTGCTTTGAACGCTGCAGATCCCTTGTCTTGTTGATCGCATTTTGCATGGCAATCTGCAATAAAATTCCACAAAAAACGGATGTGTAGTTCAAGCGATAATAACAACCAAACAAAAGATTGATTTACCTTTTGCGGTTTTTTCATTTTCATTGGAAATATTTCCGTCAGCGGTTCTAAATCGAACCACTCTCTTAAAATCGGATTTGTTCTGAGGTGAATATTTACATTTCCATACAAAACACCACATATAAAGTCGTACAAGAGTTTCTTCCCACAGGAGTTTATAATCAATGTTTCATCGCCAAATTTTACATCAAACACAGGCGCTTCTTGTTCCTGAACAAAAATTTTCCCACGGAAATCTTCACGGTTTTGCTGATCCTTCTACCGAACTATTTTCGGATGCTCTACTGAATTCATATTAGCTTATTTTAATGAAGAAACTTTTCCTCTAACAACTTTGAATGACTAGACGTGATGTAGACGACGCAGAAGTGGAGTACAGAGTATGGAGAGGCACATTATCTGAAATCCCGTGTATTTCCCAACCTTTTTGACTCGGAATTTCATGGCATCAACTATTAAGTTTCCACATGCATGTAGGCTGCCTGAGACTAATTACTTAGAATACCATTCAACTAACCAACTAGTGTACTAAAAATTATTAACATGTTCAGTCCTTTCCTCAAGGGCGCTTATTGGAGTGCTTTATATCTTCTAGCCACGTTAAAATCAAAACCCGGCCTATCCGTTTATATGAAAGATTCATTGGTTAAAATTTAGTGCCAAATTTACAGCTAAGTTTGTCGCGCGATGTCTAATAGCACCAAAGAGAGCCAGTATATAAAAATCTGCGACTCCTCAAAATCAAATAAAAACAAATTACCTTTATTGAAGCATATATCTGCCTGAACGTGAACCTTTGTATTTTTCGATCTTTTCTAGCTCGAAATTTCAAAGAATCAGTTGTCAAGTTAAGAAAAATATCCAAAAGATGTTGCTGGTTAGGAAATTGATATTTATCACCAAATGTCGTTACAGCAGCTTCGTGTAATATCGCCAATGCTTTACCTGCACTCAGTCTCATTTCCAGCTTTAATAAATATGGTATATATGACATATATCCCTGTAGTTGCAGTAGGCCAATAAAATTAGGATTCTACGACAAAAAATAGAGATATATTAAGTACCACATAACTACGCTCACCTGTGAGCCGCTGAGAAACATTGACAATTTAGGTTCATCTAGTAATGCAGTTCTTAATGCCTCTTGCCCTACCTGAAAACCATACGGCTAAAGCGCTTATTTAATAAATCAATACGAGTAGTGTAAATTGCATATATAATTCATGATATGTGACCAAACTGCTAGTAATCCAATCAGCTTTAATGCTTTGAACAATGATACTCTAAATCTGCAAGTCAACCTGTAAGCAATTACTTGTCGTCAAGCCACTGCGTATGACACACCAAACAGTAACAAAAGATGACCATGACTTCATTTTTATTCTTACTTGGTGGACCAGCAGGGACCATCCTAATAAAGCTATAGTAAACAGCTTTGCAGAAGCATCACTTGATTTCGTACCAAACCAAATAGACCGTAGTGCAGCGACGGATGCCAAGATTGATGCTGACTGTTCGAGTGATAAGAACGTACAAAGAGCCACCGAACGTGCACACTGACTACGCAGTTGAAGACTACGTGATGGATCCGTGCACAGTTGACACAAAAAACTAATAATGGGCTCAATTTCACTTGCAACCTTTTCTCCTTAAAATTAAGAGCAAGTGATCAGCAATCTGATTCAGCAAATTAGCAAAGCTTCCTTGATTACTTATCAGTCAAATATGCCTGTCAAAAAAACTCGTAAGCTTAGAAGTGATTAAATTCCTTCATTTACGGATTTGCTCACTTGAAAATACAACTAGCAACTGAAAATTATTCAGAGATTAAATCCATAACACAAACCCAACTGAATCGATGTCAAGGCAGACAGGGAAGCAGCAATTTTTGCTTCTTCTTCCGTTTTTCGTAACGATTTATCAATGATAGCTATTAAGGTCGTAGTCCACTTTTCGAGATCCGCAGCTACATACCGTAAAGATAACAGCGTCCTGATGTTACTCATTGCAGCTAAACGAACAGATACGCTGCAATGTAAAGCCTTTTCCATTGATGATCTAGAAATGAAGATAGAAGGGAAAGTCAAATTACTGTAGTTTGAATGGTGAAACTTAAGCCTATGGAATGAATCCAGAGGAGAACTAATTCGTAACACATTTTATTCAGCTACTTTTTGTCGGCTGCATTATCAAAACAAGCATCCAGTTGATCCGAACGAGTAACCGTATCACTCGAGCCTTCCTCATCTGAAATGTTACGGTCTGAATTTACAGGAAATTCTGTGTCAATGGATGGGACTTTAAAGTACCTAAGACTTTTATTTATTTATTTATTTTTTGAGCTAAGTCTCGGTCCAATAATAGTTTTTTTTTTTTTTTTTTTTATTGTAAAAAGCAAAGTATTTCCACTTGTCCCTTTAGAAAAGTAAGTTCAGTAAGTTTTTTTGTCCCTGGATTTCCTGTGACAACAAATTGGAAAATCCTTAAATACACCAGTTTTAAAGTTTTCACTCCAAAGAAATTAAACTGACTGCTCAGCTAAGAAAATCAAAGCAGTAAGGGTTTGAACTACAAAATTCTTTCTACATGTCGTGTATAAAACAGGAGGCATAATCATATCAAAAAAAAGAAAAGAAATGTATATTATGTAATTTATCAAATTCAAATTTAACGCTTATTCATTCAGTTAAGTGCTTTGAACTGCGTATAACTAACTACCAGTGATAATATGCATATCGTGTTCAGCTGCTGAATGTGAAGTGCAGGACAAATCATCACTGTCATCACTAACGTCTACTTCCACCACTGAAAGTAAATTGAATGTAGTTCCACAAAGGAGTTCACTGTAAATATTTTGGAAAGCAGCAGCAGGAATCTTTTCTTCCTACATTTCCAGGTTAGCTTTTAGCCATATACAAACCTTATTCTTTCGGGGACTAGATTCTAGATTTTTGGTTTTTTTTTTGTGTCTGGTATTCTATAAGTCTACCATCTCTTGCTTTAGACAGGCTCTCAACTGGAAAGCATGCAATAGTTTAAGAAGAAACGAGTACAGATGGCACCGTTTCAAACAGCAGTCACAGTGCTCAATTTGTCTAACTATCAAATTTGGCAAATTAAAACATCTTCAAGACCGACTAAATTCTGTTCTGTGCATCTAAATTTCGGTGAATTTACAGTCAGAGATTAGAGCGAAAGCAACATAAGATTTTATGAAGTCTCTGTCGTTAGTGAAAAGGAAGAAAAGAGACACCAGTTTTATGCGATGTAGAGGAGAAAACAGCAAAATCTTCCCGATCGACTTTGTTTTTATTACGTCGTTTTCCCATTCAACCAAATAATATTTGTCAATATTAATTAAGCAGCACAAATGGCATCCCGATAGAGATCAAACTGCTGAGCGACCAAGTTTTCGAAAAATTAATAAGAACAGTAGAGGAATAAGAAGATACTAGATTTTTAACTGGTAACAGCGAGCGTTATCACCACGGGTTCAGCTGGACGAACGCTCCATTAATCTTATTACTAAATCAACAGCGAAAAGTAGAGCAAAAGGAAAATTTAATAGTAAGCAGTGAGGTCTAAATGAAACACATGACTCTACTTTCGCAAAGACAGACAAGTGCCCAACAGCAGTAATATGCGGGATAAATCACAGGATTCGATAATCATCTATTACGTTACAATACACTTTTTGCTAACTACGGCTATATCATCCCAGCACCTGAATGAGAGCTACCTTCCCATAACCTACCCATTCACTGAAAAGACCGAGGCTATCGGTTCATAGGCCTTGCCTCGTCCATCCGACCACTTCAAACCATGTGGTTGTGAGTAACGATGACAGCCACATGTTGCTAATGCTTGTGGATCATCTAAACTTCTGGATTATATCTAAAACAGTATAGCTCGATTCAAAGGAGTTACGCATTTTATACGCTTCTCATTACAAGTACTGGAATGATAAATGCAAGGGATAAATGAGATGTAAGCAAAAAATTTAGAAGAATACTTTCCATATTCCACGCAGATGTTTGTTTAACTTCAAGTGTGTTTGACTTATTTTTCTCATTTAATTGTTCTTCGGAGTAGTTTTATATATTCATTAGTTTTTATATGTAGAAAGAGGTACTAAGTTATTTTTAGACCTATCTTGAACTACTTCTGTTGGATCAAAACCAACCAGAGGCACCTCGCTGGCAGGATTTGCAACTTATATAACTTTTATGGTGCATAACTCGTTTTTTTCGTTATGAAATAATTTAAGGGAAAGTAGCATTTTTAATTTATAACAATATTTGAGAAATACTTGCACTAGCGACAACGTACACAGTAATTGATTTAGTTCGGATGTTATTTCTGCTGATCCTTCAGGTCCATCTTCTTTATTTTTGCTGTCTTGTTTGCTTGATTCCCTGCTTTCTAGTTCAGCCCACATAGAACGATTGTCATGATAGGAGTAAGAAACCTTAATTGTCAGTATTCTTTTTCATGATATTTTCTTTGAAACTTTTCATCTGGATTCTTAATTTTTAATCAATATTCGGTACACAAACTTCTCTGTTGTGAGAAATTCATAACCAAATTTGATTATCTAAGCATAACAATTGTCGTTAGAAGTCTTTGAAAGCAATCGAATTTTCTAAATATTAGTCGCTGATTTCAATCAAATCAGAAAATATTTTGTAATCAAATTATAATGATAGAGATAATGTACAGACTACCACATTAGCACCATCAGTAAGCTCTTTAACATGTAAATGTTAAACGGCGCTTTTCTTTTCTCAACGTCAACATTCCCGGAAATGTCATATTCGTCCAGAATCCAGTGGGATGGCAAAAATTATCATAATCCCTGTTGCGAACATTGTATACTGGTATAGTTTTGCTCAAACAAATTCGTTAATGATTTGCTGGTCAATTCTATTACCTCCCTATCTTGACAGCTCAACAAGCTGGCGGTGAAGAATAATAAAAAAATAATTCACCGCTGAGTAATGTATGAATTAGACAGACAATTAGTGAGTAGCATTCATCGTCCCAGTAATTCTCTGGCTGCCGACAAATCCCTTCATGTCCCATTTATCTCACTGTATCCCCTTTTCAACTAGTCTGACGAACGCCATCGATCTGTTAACGGCTTGATGTTGACAACCACACACTTCCGGTAAAAGTCGGTGACCTTACCCGAGTATGGTTCAGTTGTGACCCAACTATCCATCCCTTTTTCCCTTGTTGCTTTCCCTCTTCCTTTACCCCTTGACGAACATTATCCGATAGTTAAAACTCACAAGCACATATCTATTCTCTATCCCAATTCTCGGTTCATTAAACTCCGTTCTTCTGGGTTATCTTTTATCTACTTTGATCACTGCTAACCAATCCGATATTTCTACAATCAAATCAGTTTGAATTGAATATTAACCTTTTCAACCTTAACTTAAATTTTGGTCATTTCGACCACTGCAAAATTTAACCGCAATAAGCAGTCGAAAGAGGAAGATGAGTTGAAACTTAGAGAGTACGAAAGGGATAAAAAAGGAGTTGAGAGAAAAAAGGATGAGTGTGACATGGTATCGAAATGATTCGATAGCAAATTTTCCTTTGTACTTTTTTAAGACCATAATTTTTGGTTCAAATCAGCAAAAATATTGTTTTTAAGGAAAGATGAAGCATTATCATCAGCGTTATGGATTTATTTTACTCTACTGTTCTGTTTAACCCTTTTACCGGCTATGAAATGGTTGTCAAGAAGTGTTTATAATAATTTAAAACAGTATTATTCTGCCGTAGATGCAATCCAATATGCTGCACAGAGAATTCAACAGTTTACGTATTTCTACCCATTTCAACACCCGAATAGTAAAGACTCCTTCAATAACTATTATGTTTTCCACTTCTTTTATACTGTTTAATTAAAAACAACCTAACAATTAATAGCTTTAATGGCTTTTAAAATATGAATTAGAACCGGTGATATGAATTAAATATGCAGTCAAAGAGAAGATGAGTTAAGTGAACCTTCTGAAAGATTGGTCATAAACGACAAACAAAACCTATATGGGTTAGTTTGTTATATCGTGTTATATTATGTTATATTTTGTTATATCCCTCTTTCTGCGGAAAGCATCCCTTCTTCCTTTTGCTTCTATATCAAAAATTCATGACTTCTAGAAGCCAATATAGTAGATAACGATACATTATTTGTTACTTCCTTGGAAATTTGGCTGACGAAAGAAATCGAAATTGAAATTGAGCATGGAAGCGTGAAATGTTGACAGTTTTTAGGCAACCGACCGTCGAGGACGAATGGCACTTTTTTTACGGATGCCTCAAGGTAACTATAAATGGAAAGAGAACCACAGCTTGAGAGAGGGAGGAACAGAAAGCCAGATGTGCATATGTATGAATGTATGTAAACAGGGGCAGAAGCGATGTCACCTTTCTAACATTTATTCATTTCCTGTCCAGTGTTTTTCCTCGTTGGAGTCATGTTTTGGGTAGAAGATACAAGTTTGCTCTTTTTCATTCCCCATTTTCACTACTATTTCAGATGATAACCTGCAAAGGAACTTTTTATCGTCCAGCCGACATATTTGAGTAATTAAGAAAGCTTCGAAAAGACAATGTCAGAAAGAAAAGTATGGAGGTGGGAAAGGAAGTATATTGCTTTCAGAAATGAAGTGAAAGCACTTTAAAACTGCTCCCATTATTGGGAGATTGTAACGGTGACAGGGATGAAAAAAGAAAGAAGGCGCTAATGTTGTTATAGTGGCTGGGGAGTAGAAATGCTTTAAGTAAATGAGCTTCAATCCCCGGTGGTATCCATCTCGTTCTTTTTGTTCGGTTCCGAACCATCGAGTAACTATCCTATAATTTTCGTAATACATTCCCTAGCCTCCCCTCCCCCCCCCCCCCTCCTCACATCCCATCCATCACATTATCCAATTTTTGAAATTTGTTTAAAATTTTTGCCTTAAAATTCTTGTCTTCCTCAATTTCATATCTTCAACTTTATTCCATGATTTGAAGCTCAAGCTCATTTATTTATCTTTGAATTTTCAATATAAGAAGTGGATTTAGATTGCAGTTGCCGAGTACGAATAGTAATTAAACTAAGCTATTAACAAATACTTTCTGTATTATTTGTAACAAAAGATTTTGATAAGTCATAACTATTTTCTCGCGCATATTTATTTTCTCAATCACATGGTTTGAAAAAGAGCAGCATATGATGATCAAGTAACAGAGAGATGTGGACTCAGTAAAACAATCAGTTAATACGAACCAGCAGCAGTTGCAGCATTCGTGGATGGATACAGTGAATAGGAAGATGTTCGCATTGATATGCTGTTGTTAGCACTACTCCGGGTACTGTTCGTGTTTCCGTTTAGATTACTGCCGTTTGGTGGTATAGACTCAGAACCGAGATCTCGCATCGAGCCTGTCCAACAGTCACCGAGAAATCCATCTAAAAGACAATTCCGTTAATGCACTGGCGGAATTTCTACACTTAATATTACTAATCAAAAATTCGATTAAATAAAATATGCAAATGCCCCTGATAAATTACGAACTTCTGAACAGCAAATCATGACTTCAACGCAGACACCTATAAATTAAAAAAATTTCGAAAATGAATTTGGAAACAAAAACAAAATTCAAAACAGTTTCCTAGCAGTGAAATCATTTCAAATGATCACTCAGTCAACCTTTCCAACTTTTTATCCTCAAAATTATTTCACTGTCGATTGTTGCAACAATTCCATTAGAGTTCTTTTTTTTTTTTTTTTTTTTCAAAAAAATCGGCGTCTTTGGTGGATTTCATCAGCGCTGTCTGCTACCCTTTGATGAGGAATGATAGTTTCTTACATCGATAAGTTGCGATATATTTTCTGGGGTAAAGAGAATGTTTTATTTGTAGGCCATAGTGACGAGATGGATAACTGTTCACAAGAGCCTCAGTTTAAATGAAGTAAGCTGTTGCATTAAATAGTTCTTATTGCGATTAATTCTGTTTTCATCACAGGAAAGCTTTACAATTTGAAAAAAGAAAAAAAAACAGTTGTTTCTAATTCTCAAATAAAATGCTGAAAAATTCTTTGAAAGCTTTTAAATAAATTACAGTTTATTGCAAATACATAAACTTTTTTACTAAAGGAACAATCGTAATGATGTTGATAAAAGATGATACGACCAACAAATTCAAGCACTTACCAAAATATGTTTGAGAATTTATACTTGACGATGTGATTACTGTAGGACCTGTTCCTTCCCAGCCTTTGTCTAAAAAAAAAGTGCTTACAGTAGAAAAACTTGCTTTTGCAGTCAAGAATACCTTATAACACTAAACCAATAAATTGAAGACAAGAATAATGGGTTAAGAGGTAAAGACGTTGTTCAAATATTCTATTTCTTTTCAAGCAAAAATTCAACTTTGTGCAAATTAAAACATAGTCAGGAAAACACCTCATTCTTTTACATTATTCAGTCACTTAGACCAGTGCCTGTAGTTAGCTTTAAACAATTACAATAAATAAAAAGCAATGTGCACCTAGAGAAGCATGAAGTCGTGAGGCGAACGTATTTTTATTCACCGTTTTAAAATTTGTCGTTAATTGCTGCGCTACTTGAGAATTGTCCACGCTACTCTTGAAACAATTTAATTTGCAATCAGATCAGGAATGAAGCTGAAGACGCATACGTTGGCATTGACTGATGGCCATCTAGGGGCGGTGATACTTACTAATAACAGTGAAACAGTTTTTGATGAGTAAACACTAAATGAAAACATGGAGGACGGATAATTTCAATCCCATTTAATGTCAAATTTTTCTTCTAAACGGTATGAAGAAATTATGTTTGGCTAACTATTTTAAAAAATCGAATTTTCAATGATCTCTGTCAAAATAAAATGTTTTAGAATTAATCCCATGAGGAAGATGCAGAACAATATTCTAAATGAATCGGGTAAATGGCAGATTTTGGAAAACAGACTTTGGAAGACTGTTCGAAACCTAGGAGCTCATTGATAGAATAAGGAGTTGTTGGAGCTAAAAAAGCTGTTTGATGAAGGCTTCTTTCTGATAAGCGATCCACTGCTGATTTGTTCCGGACAATTCGATTAATCGAAGACACACTTGGTACATTTTCAGCATCACATACTCGTTCCTGAATTTAGGCAACAGCAAATATTTTTTTTATGATTTTTAGCACCATATTTCATAACATCTACATTTTGAAAGTAGATGTTTGGCGTAAGAACATGTAATTAAGATTGGTACTTGCAGGTCTCGAAAACTTTTAATTCGAGAATTAGTATAAGTTCAAGAGAGAATAAATAACGACGTTTTGGAACTTCTCTTATTTTGTGATTTCTCATTCATTTCTGAACATGCAAATTAGGGCTCCTAATAATTTAGGCGAGAAAAACGTTCCTCTGCAGAACTGTTTTTGAATTAAAGTACTGCGAGTAACGTATTTTAAAAATCACCACGTCATTTATCAAAATCATTAATAATCGCTGTTTTAGATTAAACCACAGCTCTACAAGAAATTTTTCCCTGACGACTTCAAAGAAATACATAGAATCTATTATCTTAAAAATTAATTCATGAAACCAAAAATTTTTATTCGGAATGCTCGATACTCCCTGCCTAATGCACGGTTGCAAAAATCCTTTCAACCGCAAGGAAAAAAAAAAGGAATAAATCAAGAGCTGTGAAAACACTTAACACTGATTTAACCTTTAAAAAAAAAGGTTTATTTGGGAACAATATTCCGGGAGGAAAACAAGAATGTACTATTGTGAAATGTTAGAAACAATGAAGAAGGTGTAGTCACAGAAGCTCTTGTACCGATATTTTAAAAAAGTAGGAGAACTTTAAAACCTCAAATAAGTTAAGGTGTAGTCACCTCAAGTAATTTTTCTCGAATTTCCCAAGCAAACATTGTTGGATTAGCTCTTTTGTAAGCGGCAATTGTTTGAACGACTTTTGGTGTAGCCACTTTTGGCTTTGACCCACCAATAACACCTAAAGTGGACGACTACAAACTTAAAAAGTGCAGAAATAGATTTAAATAAGTGCTAACATAGCAGGTGTGGTTAGTGAAGATGAGTTGGAAAATCAGCCTTAGCAGTTTCCAAAAATTCGAAAGAGCTCCAAGAAGTAAAATTTTGTTTGCCAGCTCTGACCTTCGCAATAGCCAAAAAATAAAATAAAATTTGGACTAAGATGAAGTGAAATAAAAACCCAAGAATCACAGGTCTTTTTGATAATGAAACATCACTTCCAAGCTTCATTCGTTATAAGTCGATCAAAATGAAGAACTAAGAAGGAAGCAGAAATTGAGTTCGTATATTAACTTCTCCTTAAATTTCTTACTTGAAAAAAAAAGAAAAAGACCTGGTCGAATGGATCCGGTCTCATAGTAACGGCCGAGTATCTTCGACACACACCCGTGTGACACCCGTAATTGACGTGAGATGTCGCAGGGACGAATGCCTTGATGTGCTAATTCAACAATTCGATTCCGGATGTGGTCTGGTAAAGGACGTCCATTCACAAAAACACCACCTAGTTGATTGACGCCCGTATGACCTAGCATCAAAAAGAATGAGTTCGGAATTTTGCAATTTATTTAGTTACATTGCGCATTTTCTTAAATTCGAAGTGTACATTCGTTTGCTGAAATCGTTTGCTTGATCGCTTACGGGAAAAATACTTTTAAAATGGCGCTGCGGAAATAGTTCCTTATTGATTGCTACAGTGATTTCCACTACAAAATGAACTTACTGAAGAGTTCATAGATTTAACGAAGTTCACTAACAAGTTGATCCAGGAAATATAATTAAAAAGTAATTTTGCTCAAAAATAGACATAATATGATTAGGGCATTACTGGTAAATGGTTGAGTATACAGAGCAGCGGCAGCAGCGGCAGCGGCAGCAGCATTAGCGGTACCAGTACCTGCACTTGATACAGTCGTTCCGGCCGGATTGTACGTAGCTGCTGCGGCATATCGAGGCCACAAGGAGCAATCCATGGTCAAGTGAGTGAACGAATGTCCGAAAATGCTTGGATACACAACAGAGGAAAAGATCGTTCTACGGAGCTGATTGGTTGTAAGGAACTGTGGACTCCGCCCTCCTGCTCAAGCGAGTCCTCAGCCTTCCCATCTATTTGTCGTCTATCGTATATACCCTGAAGCATATCACCCTACTCCACCTCACCTTATCAGTGCATTTGTACTTATTATTACGAGCCGTTGAGCTTTCACTTATTAATTTATTTTTTCAATTTATTGAAATTTACGAATATGAACTATACTAAACTCTCCTAGACAATCCTCAGCTAATTAAGGGAGTACTTAAGACTGATCCAAGCCTTTTATTGGCCATTTATTCAAAAGTAGCAAATATTTTTAAGTTGTAAAATACGATTGTAAGTAATTTTTTGGACATCTTTAATCTACAATCTTTCCACGATTAAGCCTATTTTCGGAAACTATCATTCTATCTCAAACTACAAAGACCTCATTTATATTAATACATGGTGTTGTTTATATTTCCAGTGTCAAGCTAAATAAATTGTTTAATGAGCGAAATTTAACTGTTGGAATCAAGCAGATTACACAGCAGAGTTTGAAAGATTTCTTGGTGTAGTCAGTCACACTACTGTCGAAGTTGCCTTACCATGAACTTCTATGTGTACCATTAAAATCCACAATTAAATCCACTTGAGAAAAATAAATAATTTTTTAAAAATTTACGATTTAACTATTGTTATTCAATTGTTGTGCATGAAATAAGATGTAAAATATTCAGTGTAAATGAAGAACTACTGGGCAAAGGTATGCTCATTTTGTACATTTGTGTTATAATGCTATCAGGTCATATTGAAATAAGAAATAAGTTTAATTCGCTACGAAAAATTTTGAACTAATCCAAACTTCTCCTTAACAAATGCAGACACTATGGGTTTATTGGCACTTTCAGGTGTCCTATCAGAATGTTATTATACTGTGCATGTTTCACATCCAATCTTGCAGGGTTAATTACGGCTTTTTTACATGCACTAAAATTTGATTATATTGATTTTATTTCTATATTTGGTTCTACAGTAAACTGCACAGCATCACCTTCATTTTAACAAGATGTTGAAATTTTTCAACAGTCGCCAAACTCTGTGATTCTTAAAACTAACCTATCTTTGCCCAATATGACTATCATTCAAATTTTATCATTCCTGCAACAGAAAAAAGCTGTCTTTGATGTAAATTTACGCAGGTGGCCTTTTTAACATCTATTTGTTGGAACCGATTTAAACAAGACACTTTTTCAAAAATTCGATGTTTTTCATTTACTGATTTTTTTTTTTTTTCAAAACTTACACATTATTAGTCCCAATTTTTAAAAAGTGCATTTACTGCATCATTTTCTTTTGCGGAAACAAAGATTGTATTTTTAGATTTTCATCGTAAGTATTTTAGAAATCTTTGGTATATGCTTCCACACCACACCTATGAGGTTGAAATACTAATTCTGTGCTTCTCTCAACTTTTTTAAAGAATTTTATATTTTATATCTTTCACTTCTTTACCACGGGTATTCTGATTTAGATTAACCCTTATAGCTCATGAGCCATCATTGTTCTGAATGATGATTCTCATTTATTTTTACTGGCAAATCAGAAATATTTCAGAGCTTCAAATTAAACTGTAATAGAATAGGAAATGAAACCGGCGAAGATTTCTTTTTGGAAATGACAGATTACTTACTTTTAAGGCCTTGTAATAAACAGTATTATAAATTAAATATTACTAGCGTAGTGAATTAAGATCTCAACAAATAAAGTGAAGTTTGTTATAAACTGCTAATTAATTATTAACTTATGGTCAGTAGTGAGAACTAATTTTTGTATGTGCAAGGGCAATGTTAAGCATTTAGAAAATACGCCAGGGAAAGATACTAATACATTAATTGCAATGGTGATGTTTTGTTAAAGAGAACTACTGTAATAATGCCAGTGCTTCCTTTTCTAAGGAAATAATATTTTACTTAAAAGATCAGAATTTTTCGAAAATTCTTGTGACATTTTATATGCGATCGTACACAAAAAACTGCACTCATTGTTACAGGCAAAGAGTGAAAATAATTTGAAATTTTCTGTTCTGGAAAATTTGAAGTCTCATTGTAGTCGTGTTCCCTTCGATTCTTTGTTAAGGTTTTCATTAGTGAAATTAAAAGAGCTATTTCTAACAACAAATGCAAAATGAAACTTGTTTTGCAAATACTGTAAAGGATAAATGCATTTTAATTTAACCTTTTGATAAGAATAAAACGAGTAACCCTTGATTTTAATCAGAATCTAAAACAGATTTTAATTTGCACAGATTTTAAAATATAGATTACAGTGCAATAAAACACGCAAAAAATTTAAACACCTCAGACTGTAAAATATTTATCTTTAAACAAAATTAAAGAAGCTATTGACATTTCGTTTTCTAGCTTAGCGAACTATAACGAACAACAACTTTTTTTTCAAGCTATCAATTAGATTGTAAAGCAAAAACTGAAGTCAGAAATGAACAAAAAACACAAAAAAAAAAATTTTTCTCGGGTTTATATTATTCGACTAACCATTTTCTTTTTTTCTTCTTTGTGATCGAGTCAATTTTTGAAAATTTGAAATTTGACTTGTATTCACATGTCCCAGTCGGTCTTAGGTGTGTAGTGGAAATATTTGTATTTAATGAATAAATAAATTGATGAAGGTTTTTAAATCTGGGCAAGGAGGAAATTGGAAGCTATTGATTTCAGTGTTGACACATTCAGAAGGAGACCTTTCACGTGATTGCATTTTGGTATTAGTAATGTTTGTCTGTTTAAAGGAATTTTGATGGTGACAGATTCGTTGGGTAGCCTCTCTTTTCACTTCTAGTTCTTCTCATCTCCCAATAAAACACCGTAATCCCATTTCTGGAGGTTTTCGTATATTTAACCTTCTTTCTTCTATCACATTATAAAACATGAAGATTTCCTAAGATACCAATTTTCAGATTTCGAAATAAAATGCAGTGTAATGAAGATTACTTCACTTTAATGGTTTAATAAAGCTCGATATCCTCCACCAGATTTGATTATGCACTGGCGTTAAGGCTTTCCTTTAAATAAAAATAACTTCACTTCAATGTAGGCATACATTCAAATATGAAACATATAAAAAGCATCTTTCGACTTGAAATGATCCAAAATTTGCCCACAAATTTTCGGTATTAAGCTACAATGATGAAATTTGTACTTGACTACCATGTTCGCTGCTCAGAAATTTCGGGAAGAGATTTTAAGGACCATTTTCTTTAAGACAATTATTAGCCCTTAGCAATACATGAAATTGCTTTTTCATTGATTTTCATTTACAACCTTATTGCAATTTCCATTTTTTAAAATTGTTAAGTGGAAGAACTAAGACCAAATCTCTTCCACCACATGACATTCAGTGAATTGCATTCTGTGCCGATGAGCAATAAAAGTTTCAGTTTTCAGAAATTCTGGTCAAAAAAAAGGATTGAGATAGTATAATATTATCCATGAGTATTATTTCCGATAAGCATGAAAGGATCAGTTCACTTCATGTTGAATTGTGACGTGTTACAGTTAGCTCCTACTTCTTATTATTATTGTACAAACGTAGAGAGATCAGTCATGAGTTTGTTGATGAGAGGTAATTATTCCCAGAATTTGTCCCAAATCGACATTCCCAGCCCTCCATCCTATTACTCCGTACGGCCTGACCGCAACCCTTCCACTTCTGTTTCAAATCTCATATGAATTTACTCTTTGAAACGCTACTTCTACCATAATTTAATAAATTTATCCCTTTAAAGTTATGTTTGGTTTAAAAATTGTAATTAATAATCCCAAAATCCACACAAAACACAATGTTTTTTTTTGCCTACCTCCATAATGAAACCATATCCAGATAAATTTTGGGTTTTTGAAAATCGTCCATTTCGAACCCTCAAAATTATTGTAAACACCGTAGCGATATTAAAGCGTCTTAAACACCTCAACTACTTTTTTCAATAAACAGAAAACATCAGGGTTTATAACAAATTGATCATTTCGATCGACATTATACTGTTGCATGTTAAAAACTGAAAGATTGCTTCGGATGAAGCAATTTATTCCAGTTTGAAATATAGAATACATATTATTCAGGTTAAATTGCACTGCTGAATGGAAAGCGTAACAAAATGCAACAAACTTTAAAATAATCTGACCCTTCCTTTAAAATACATTTAATTACTTTAATCTCTTTTCTTTTATCCAGTGACCTATCTCACCATTAGTTATCAACTCTTACTGTTTAATCTAAAAGACTCAGTGCACTTAAATTGTCAAAAATCCGAACTATATCAATCACAAGAACGAACGCAACAGATAGTTATGATTAATTTACTGTGAAACTCCTTTTAAGATTATGTGTATAGACAGCCAGATATAGAGAAACAGAATTCAAAAGACATACGACAAAACCGCCAAAACAAGATTTTACTTGCTCATGATAAAAAAATTGGCAGCTGTGTAGTAATAATAAAATTATAGAGACATATTATGCAAAACCACGTGAAGTGAAATGGCTCTAGCTCAATTCTTGTCTTTCTTCTTTCCTTCCACAAGGAGATTTTATCTACCGAGATTTTTTAACTTGCATTCCATAATAAAAAAAAAACACGAAACAGATATATATGATAAAAGTAGCCCATTAGTAAGGGGGCACCTCCTACTGGAACACGGCAAACAGATCCAGGGCTACACACTTAAAATTCAAAAGAACTACATATTTAAGAAGCAAAACAGCGGACAAATCTTCGACATTCAGGAAATCAAATAAATCATGTAGCTATAACTGGATTATTATAGCAATAAGATTATTGACACGATAAAAATTTTCAGTCCTGGAAAGACTGTGCAAACAAAGTTATGAGTAATCTTATTGCAAATACATTCAAAGAAATCAGTAGAAGGAAGTTTGGGATGGGAACAAAAAATTCCAAAATGAAACATCTAAAAAGCTCAAATTTTTAAAAAGCTTCAGAAATTACACGAAACTATTTTTAGATGAACACTAGGCTACTGAAAATTCAATGATTAATAAACAATGCAGTTACGGAAATAAAAATTAGTGAAACCGAAATCACGTGTGCCTTAGAGGTGGGGCAACGAGTATAATCGCATCACCTCGAACAAATAACATCGGTATCTGACGCTTTGTCTGCTTATGCATTTCTTCAAAATTTTCTTCATCCAACTCAATAGTAGTTACCGTCTCTTCTACTTGTGACAGTATCATATTTAGATGCTGATCAAATGCATGCAAGCGACCTCTGACCTGAAAATTGCGGTTTCTTGAAATCAGAAAATACTAAAGCAGTTATGACTAGCGACTGCAGAATATGCTACATTTGCTCGGAACACATACTTTTCTACATTCAACACACAAAAGATGGGATTTTCGCCGGTCAAAATCGGCTAAAATAGTAACTTAATGTGACTAGCATAACAAAAGTTACATTAATGAATGTTCTCAAGGTTGAACATGAAAGGCACTTTTTTCGGCATTCCAATAAATAACTCAACCCACCACCTAAAAAAAAGAAAATTAAACACAACAACCTCACGGTCATTGCGCATTTTCACATAAATCCTTTCATCTAAACTCAATCGAATTAAATCCAATGGTTCTTCCACACCTGTGCTGACCACCTGCAAGTAAAACTTGCCAATTAATAAAGCGATTAGAGAGTGAAAGCCAGAAGTGTAATAGTTTACGAGAAAAAAAAAAATGTTTACACTTGCCTGCCCTTGTTCCGAAGCCATTCTTCAAACAAAAAGCACACTTCCTGGAAAATTCATCGAATAGATGTGGGTGGACAAATAATTAAAACAATATACCAGGTCAAATTTTTAACAAGAAGGATTTAAATCATTGATCATCTCAAAAACGCGTATATTTTTAATATAATTTCACTAACAATAAAAAAAAAAAATAACGATCTGAGATGCATTTGTGATATCGACGTAATAAATGCAGCGAGCAACAGTTATATACAATCTTTATATAAAAACAACATCAAAACAGACAATTAAACATAAACCACTAATGAATGTTGTATTCCAACTTTTCGAGAGACAGAAATATTAAGTTTTTTGAAATTTATTGTGTAATACCTCTCCAATATAAAAATATAATGATTTCTAGAAAATATGGAATCAAAATGAACTTCAGTTCTTTTTAAAACTGTAGCATCCAGATATGCAATAATTTGTTAAGAGGCTTGCACTGATTCCACCCTTTTTGTAACAATAAAGAGCCCTGGGAGAGCAACAAGACGTTTTACTAACGAAATGAGGTTTAAATAATTAAATTGAATGTCACTGATTATCATTACTTCTTTTAAAAAAATGAAAAATCCACAATGAAAGCAGTTTGTTTGCAAAAGACAACTATGCGAAAAAAAAAAAATCAAAATCTGCTGGATTAAATAAATCCAAGCTGAGCTTATCAAAGCTGGAACAAGTAGAACCGTGAACTTCCCATAATTTCAAGAAATTACTCTTGCTTGACACGACATACAGCAACAAAATGAGCTTTTGTCACCGGACAAAGATAGCCTACAGGACCATCCTCACAGTTTGCACAGACCAAATATTTGACACCATTTCGAGCATGTGTAAAACCAATATTTTCGAAATCGAACATTCTTTCGACCTGCCACCTACAAGAACACACACGTTTAATATATCTCCTACTAAAGCCTGCAAAGGCAACATATCTTTCATCGTCACTTAAGTAAAGGAAAAGGATTCGCTCAAAGCCTATCTATTAATCAATTAATCTATCTATCTATCTGTCCCTATATATATATTTGGACAGATAAATTGATTGATTAATATATATATAACTTCCTGATCTACGTCTGCACTGACTTGGAGAAAACTGTTATTTTAAAAAGCCACAAATTTTTGAGAAAAATCGTATTACTCAAATGTTGGCAGTAGATAAAGAAGCTGCGATTTTATTCCCATGTTTTGGTAACTAAACACTGGTTTATAAAAATAGAAATTTAAAATAAAGCAATTTTTTCAAAAAAAAAAAAAAAAACATTTTCCATCAAACTTACTTCAATTTCTTAGTACTCGAAAATGTGCAGTGCCGTTCTAATCTTTTTTTTTTTTTTTTTTAGTACCACTATCATTTCCAAAAACAAACCAAGAATTAATGATTTCTGTGTTTATTGAAGCACTATTTTTCGCCTGTCGACAAAACGGCAATGAAAATGGCTTAGCGTCCACAAAGGACGCAACATTAGGTGATAATATAGCGCAGTTACATCGCATACAATGAATAGGTAGGGCATTCCGATTATTTGCAGACAGATTCTGAAATATCTATGATTGAAAAGTTGAAGGTGGTAATAGTTCATTACAAAAGCCGCGTACTCTGCAAAAAAAAAAAAAAAAAAAAAAAATAAGAGTGATAAGACTTTCGATGAAACTGAAGAAAAAAAGGATGATACAAGGTCATTATTATGTGCTGAATGAGCGCTGTCCATTTCGAAAAGAATTGATCAAACCGTCTTTTAGCGCAATCCGCCGATTCAAATCAGCTATCTTGGCAAGCTGATGGTTTTCGTTCCTAAATGGAATAAAAATTAGAAGTCTCATTTCCACTTTCTTTTGATCGCTGTCCATTTTCAATGAACATGAAGCAATTTATGCAAAAACTGTACCATACCCAGTTATATCAATGGTAGATTCAACAGATTCTTTGAACTGTTCCAATGATGCTTCTACGTATCGCAGCTTTATTGCTATATCTGATCCGTTTCCCTTTTCGGCTCTGTAGTGTAACGGCCGTTAATATCAATCAATTTATACCAAAGTCTCAATTTTTTATGGTAATAATTTAAGAGTAAGGTGAAAGGCATATGCATACATACTTCTTGTAAGTATTACCATGACGATCCAGTCATACCTTGTGCTGAACAAGGGAGTAAATTAGAATTCTAAAATAAGGTATAAGCTGATTCATTCCTTTAACGAATATGCGAAACAAATTAATAAAACGACTTACAAAGCGATAAAATTGTGGATGCTGTTATAAATATTATTTAGGTTCCTCAAAGCAGTGGTACCATCCACGCTCATAATAACCACATTTAAGGATCTAAAACTGCGAATACATTTATTCAACTACTCAATCAAGATTATTAAAAACCCCTTTTAAAAACATTCCGTCAAATTGTTCCCATCTTTCTTTATAGGGCTCCCAATCCAAGACTGTTGTTCGAATTTTACCAGAAATTCTTCGGCTACCACTCAGTTTATACGCATGTCTCTCAATTTTGAAGTGTGAAGATTGTTGGGAGTTGGGTTGATGTTGTACAGCAGAATTGTTTGAGTTAGCTTGATTAGAAAAACGTACCTTACTAATCGTATGGAGTGAACATATGTTTTCTTCTTTTTGATGTCGTTTTTTGCCGTAGCAAAACCTACTGATTATTTTTTCAAGTTGGGTTTTATTGAGAAGTGTCGACCAGCAAGATCCTTCCACTGGTATATGTTTTCTAGACAAATATTTTGCACTTCACAGATTTTTCAATTCTCCTGAATCGATAATCTTCGAACCGTTCTTAGGTGTGTGATATATGGCCGTCTTTCTCTGCACTCTGTTTTTTAGTCGGGTTGCATAGACTCGGTTAGGCGCATTGTTTGAGTATTTCGCTTCTTTCGTGAGGTTGGTTTTTAGGATGTCGAGACCGGTAGGCTTATTTGAAAGGCTGGCAAGCGCTGCGGGTCATATATATCGCTATCAGCTTACTCAGGTAAATGATTTATTGTAATGGGTACAACTATACTGCGAAGTGAAAGTCAAATAACGAACGTTTCATGTTTTGTAATTTACGGGTAATTTTTCAAGAAACATGGTTGTTTTATGTCAGTATTTTTTGTTCTCAACATGGCAGAAAAATGGATTTCATGAGAAAAGTCTTTAAGTTGAATATTTACTGTGCTATGTTGGTATAGCTAAAGCTAAACCGCTACTAAAATGGCATTTTAATGCTTTGTCAAAGTTTTTGCATTTTTAGCTTCCTCGGCGGAAAGCATTGTGGAAAGATTGCTGGCATAAAGAGCTAAAGCCACCAACATTGGAGGATTGGCCATTTATCAAGAAAGATTTTAAGCAGATGATGGATGCTGTTGTAAGCAGATCGTATACACAGTGGACTGTTATGGTAAGTGATCGTTTATTATTTCATGATGTTTATTGCACTGAGACCTTCTCATGAGATTGGAAAAACTTCGTCATATTCTATTTTACTCTGAAGTAAAAGGAGGATGAGGATTTACCTGAATATGAAACAGATGCAGTTTGCTTCAGTTTCTTTCCTACAACCACCAGCTCGGATTTATTGGACGATACATCTCATAAAGCTTGTAAAGGGTTTTTTTCGCTTAAAATTAGATTTTTGGCACTGAATCGCCAGAAATAAGAATGCATCTCCTGCTTTCTCGAGCTTGTCTTTTGATGTCATAGATGTTACTCGAGAATGAATTTGCACAATACAACAATTTTACGGTTTCACTTTATCATTTGAGTGGAAGTTCGATAAATTTTCAGTGTGTATTGCTTCATTGCCGTATGCTAAGATGTTAGCGAGATTTTGCTGTCCTGAATTTTGAGAAAAAAACTAGGGATGGGCTTGCTTGGATGGAGAAGTTGCATCTATTAAAAACAAGCACACTCATTTTTTATAGGATGCTTTTGTGCGAACATGCGTTGCAGTGGAAATTATTTGTTGGTTTTTTGTGGGTGAAGCTATTGGACGTCGTTCATTTGCTGGCTACATTGTTCCAGCAAATTATATTGATAAAAAGCTAGCTAATGTGGTGAAACGTCACAAGGACCACACTTATAATGTTGCTACGTAAATCTGATGAGCATTTGTGATTATTTAATTTTTTATTTTGTTTCGAAATTATCATGTATTTGTAACTTTTATTATAGAAAAAGATAGTTATTCAGAAGTTCAGCAGCACTGGTAATGCATTTAAGTTGTATACTTAGATTTTTATGGTTATATCAGTGGACGCTTTGGAACTTTGTGGTTAGCAAATTTTTGACAGTGGTTTTCTGTAGAAGTTAACGTAATGTATTGTGCTGATATGATTAATTAGCACTAATATTAATACATTTAATATATAAGTAATGTCATTAAACATTTGCTGCCATTGCACTCAAGAAGTTTTATGAAATCCAAAAATTGAGTGTGCAACCAGAATTTTATGATCCTACTAAAAGTGGTCAACAGTTCTTTGGTCGCTGTGTTATTCGCAACTTCTTCAGTTTCGGAAAAGAGCGCTCGTTTGAGGAAAGGCTCAATGAAAATAGCAGTCGGAATTATTGGTGGATATGGTTCATTTCGAGAAATCAAAACATGCATTAAATGTTTAGTATGTTTTTTATTTCAGTGATTAGGTAAATTAGGTGTCGTTTCATCTCACTGATTTCAATTCATTCGGTCGTGACGATATCTTCGACCGAACTCACTTCGGATGTCAAGTTTTTCTTTTTCTTTTTTTTTTTTTTTTCTTATTAGAGGTGGCGTGGTACCTAGAGCACCAAACAGGATTTGCTGGAATATTCCATTTAATATAATTAACAGCACTATGTTAATGATTTGCTTCTCGGCCAAACATTATGTTTAAATATTTATTTAAAAATGCATAGTATGCTAGGTGCTACACGGGTACTAGCATGTTAGACATTCGTTGTGTATTGAATCTGGTGCCTTTTTTTTTTTTCAAGTTGTTCCACGCAGAAAAAGAAGTGTTCACGGAACTAATGCAAAATTAAGCCAAAACAATAAAATATTGAAAGGCAAAAATAAAATGAAAGGAGTGGAAAATAAGATGGATTGCTGCTTAGAACTGGGGTTATGTAGGAACTGAAATTTTCTGTGAACCTAAACTTATTCATGAAAGTCTAACAAATGCAACCAAAATTGGTAATTTGATTCATTTACGTGCTCCTTATAAATAATCAAGATAATCTGAGAAGCCTCTAGAACCAGCCACAGGCTTTCTAATTGCTAGTATATTCCATTTACATTCTCAGAATAGCTAATTCTCTCAAAATAGTTGTAAACAGTATACCTTTCGGTTCACGTAGTCATATTCACTTACAGTAATGGTGCATTTTCTTCCTTATCCTACAGGAAAGTGTAAAATATTGCATCACTGGATTTATGTGATGTGCTTAACAATTCATTTTCTTCTACAAAATTCTAATCTGTGTAAGGTGGGATTAATATTTAAGCACTTGCATACGGATTAATCAGTGAGGGATTACACTATAACTAAGCATACATAAGATCGGTTGGAATAAACGAGACAATAAGAAACTGATGAAAGGGATAGGAAAGGAGGCATCTGTGGTAAAATAAAATCAGTAGAAATAATAATAAAGAGAGGATACTAGGTAAAAGCTATGTTGAGAGGTGGTTACCCAGGTCTAATGATTTAAACAAAGTGTGAACTGGCTACAAACTAGTTTAATCGCCCTCTCATGATTAAAGTGGATGTAAGCGCGGTGATTTTGTGAGTGACTTCTCTGAAAATTCTGATTCAGATCAGTACTTCTCTTAATGCGAAGTCCTCCCAGGTGGAAAGTATTCGCCGACCAACTGATTGTGCAACGTCAGCACATATCAAGTTTACAATCCCGGCTCGGGTCGTCATATTGCACAGCGCGGTTGTAGTTTTCGCAGCTCACCACGTATGCTGGAACATGGAAGTTCGGATGAGAGATGTCGGCATACGTAGGTGGGGGCTGTACTAGAGGGTTTTATAAATGATCCACCGTCAACGTAGACATTCTCATTTTGATTTGTTTGGAATTTCAGATGAGCTGTACTAACTCCATATAAGGTGTTCAGATTGCTTTCCTTCAGGGTTTTAGGTACATCTCCAGTAAATGCTCAGAAGTCGTGTAGAAGCATGTATTTGCTTGTTTCTTACTTTTCAGATCTAATTACATCCCATTGCTAGATTATTTTCATTCATAACTCTTACTTTTCTTTTAGATGAGGTGGAGGCTACTGGTATTCTTAATGCTTTATCTAAATGTCACATTTGGAGAAGATACAGATGTAAACGACTCAGCCCATATTGTTGCATCAAAATTTACGTTGTCGCAGTATGCAGTCGAAGGAATGGATTACGTTATTGATTATCGGCTTTACAATGTTGGTGACAGGGTATGTCGCATAAGCCGTAACGTAAGCTTATCACTAAATAGGCCTCAACACTTACGTACTATTTAAGTAAACGTTTGTGTTAGCACTATTTAGTCTGACTGAAGCGAAATTTTGGTTCTTTATTGTTTTGTGCGTATTCATTTTGCTTTGTTAAATTCTTTTAGGCGCTGTACTTAGGTGAACCTAGTAGCTGGAATAGAAATAGTAAGTGCTAATATGTTGGACTAATTTTTCAGGCTGCTTTACGTGTAGCATTAGATGATCGAGATGGTTTTCCCACACAGGCTTTTGATGTTATACGAGGACTCTTGCAGGTAGCTGGTTCTGTACCAAATTATAACACTTTTAACCATTTAAGGACTACATGATTTTTTTAAGTAGTTAGTGGTTTGTAAAAAGTGTCAGTTATTAAATTCAGGTGCGTTGGGAAAGAATAAGTCCTAGCAGCAATGTTTCGCATTCAGTAGTGGTACGTCCTCGAACTCTTGGTTCATTTAATTACTCATCTGCCCAGATAACTTATTATCCAAATGAAGATGCAAAGGAAGTGCGCATCAGCTATACAACTGCTCCAGGTGAAGGTGTGTCATTTGTTGTTTTATAAAGTTGAAACTTTTATATCACATTTACAGTATGCTTGTTATCTATTAGTGACATTATAGAGTTTTACTGTAAATTCATTGCGGCGGTAGGACACACGGCAATGAATTCTATACTAATCAGACCAAATTTAAGTAGGTAGTAGGTAATGCACAATATAAAACACAACAAAACTTGTTAATAGAGAGAAAATTTCGAAAGCTGAAAAATATCTCCAGGTTATATTTATCGACGAAAAGATTATGACCGAAAGTTCTCAGCAAAAGTGGGTGTGTGGTTGATATTTTTAATGCTTGTCGCGCCATCAACAATCGTTCCATTTGTATTGTGGTACCAGAGTAAGACGAAATATGATCAAGAAACTCTATCCAAGAAAATCAAATGAATTTCCCGTAGTTATTGCCATTCAGCTTATTTTAGAACCACCGAAAGGTCTTGAGAATGATGCGACAGGCTTTGTTTAATAACTTTAAATATGAGTATTACGAAGTTTTTATTAATTGCTTTTGTAACTAAGTTTAAATAGCGATAATGAAGCACATAAAGTTTTCCATGAATGAAGAACTTACTGTTATATCACTCTCTGAATAGTTGAAATGTTTGGTTTGAATCGCGTATTCCTTACAGTTATATATAAGGGATTCTGAAAAGTGAATTTCGAGATTTTTTTAAATCTTTTCTGGTTTAGACATAACTAATGTGTTACACTATTGCTCATTCGCAGAAAGAACGATTTTATTTTAATTTTACTTTGTTCAAAGCATATTATTTCTTAATGGAGATCCAATAGTTATTTGCTAGAAAAATAGGTACTTTTTTTTCTTCAACCTTTTCTACTTTTTAACGTTAATCCGGGAACGTTGTACATCCTTTTTTTTATTAGCATCGTCAGCTTAACTGTGGTGAGAATTTAGTTCGTTCTATATATGCCACATTAAGCTTCCAGGTTTAAAACTTATGGCTTTTAAAACAGCACATTGTTAATGTTATTGCTTTTTATATGTGTTATTCTTATGTAATTGGTTTTTTTTTTTTTTTTTTTTTCATTGTACTGAATTTTTTATGCATCCCTTCTTTCGTGGTACCAAACTACTTCATTTTATTGTGATATAAGTTTGTCACTGTTTGTGTGGAGCTCCAACTTTATAATTATCATTGTTTATTATTTTGTATTTTATGGTTTTAATAGGGTTATAGGTGAAGTTTATATAATTTTTGGTTGTGTAGTAATGTTTTATTGTTTCCTGAACGTGTCCAGGTAAGATAAAGGGAAAACAATGAATGACCTGTAGTTGTTTGTTGTACAAGATTTCACATCTTATGGGCACTTTTGATTTTTGTTATATTGCACGGGTCTGATGAATATAAAATGTAACAGAAACAACTAAGACATCAGTGCAACTCAGCACATTTTCAAACAGTAATAATAAAAATAAATCTATCAGAATCAAGTAAGTTGCCAATCAAAATTATTATCTTAGGGCTGTACAAAAATTTACCATCCGAACCTGAGAATCGTGCACGCACTGCATCTATATAGTGTCACTGATTAGCTTTCGTTTTAAAACCCTTTATTCTCGGTGTCCAATGAGCTGCAAGTCGGAGGTGCTTCTTCAGGTGGTATGTTTAGTTCTAATAATGCAGTTAGAAACTTCTCCCACCATTGTGTTTGAGAGTATAATGTTTTTCACGTCATATATTACATTTCCAATAATTATATCACAATCTGTTAATTCTTGAGTCTGAGTTACTCATTTCTGAGTTGGCATGTTAAATTCAGTTCAGAAGAGCTGTGAACACGCCAAAGGCATGAGGACTGGTTTTAAAGCGGTTCTTTTAAAATGTTAGGAGAACAGTGGCCAGCTGAATGTGAAATGGAAACTGAATATTTAGTGGTCAACGTTTCTTGTACAGTACGAGTTGTGCGTGTTTGTACCTTGAACTAATACATTCCTCACATCTTAAGCTCTGAATTTTGTTTACTTAAAGTGAAGCGAACCGATGACTGCATCATCGTTGACATCGGTAACGGACAGTAATCACTTCGGACGCCTCAACTCTATCTATATACAAGGGCAACTCGATTTCTTAAAAATCCATTTAGCTTTCGTGGTCACATTTATAGTCGCTTAAGGTAAATCCTTTATTGAAACGGATATCCCAAATTGAAGTATAAAGTCACGTAATTGATAAATTTCTCATTCAAGTTCACTTCGTCAGTGCATACGAATATGTTATTGCTTAAAAACTTTATTACCTTAAATCTATTTAATTCCATTTATTCCACTTCCTCACTTTTCCATAAGAAAATGCATCAATAAACTGAATTTTTTTTATGCAGAAATCTAAATTCAACGACATTTGTTTCAATCATATTTATCATTTTACAACAATTAAAAACTGAAGATTTACAATGCTTTTAAAGTTTCTATGTATTCTATATAGATTTTTCCTTATTCATTGTCTTATACATTTATTTTTGGAGTTTCGGAAAAATGAAATGATCTCAGCTGCTTTTCAATGAGCAGAATAATATAATGCGGTGTAGTTGATGTAATCCCATTCACTTTTCACGGGTGTTGGCTATTGCTGTCATGAACTTGCATTCTAGAAGATAGCAAGTAATACTTAAATTGGTAATTTTTAGAAAGAAATCTTTTAGTTCAGAATATTTGCCTTTCTTTCTATGTTTAGGGTCATATTTTTGAAAATACAGTGCAACTGATCGAATGTTTCACTGAAATGTGTCAGTAATATTTGCAGCGACGTACGTATGATTTTTCTAAAAATTAGTTTATCTGTGACGGCAATTTTATATAGACTTGTAACTGCAATAAACGATCTGGATGATTTAAAGGTTGGCATCTGATGATGCTTTATTTCTTATAAGCTCGGATTTACAGACCTCATTAAGTAAGAAACATTCTTAAAACTATTATGCAAGTCTAATAATACAATTATTTAGTTCTTTTAAAAGAAAATTAACTTGGAGCATTTTGAAGAATCATGATTTCATCATGTGCTTTTTGCAGTGATCATTCTAAATTGAAAAGATATAGGATTTGTCTAAATTCTAGTATTTCGATCGTCGAAAGGCTGATTTTGAGACATTCCTAATGCCGTCCGATTTCGCGATGGCTTTGAAGCTTGACGACAATTGGCAAATTAGTAATGACTCGGCACTTTATAATAGCGGTAAATTCGAAGGTGATCTGGATATGGATATTGCTGAACTGGAAAATGTAGGCCTATTTTTCGAATGAATTTTGACTTTGAAAGTCTACACTTCTTGTTTTGAAAGTTTCCATAATTTTTATAGCTTGTTTATTGCTTTAGAGCTTAATTAAAATCCAAAAAAAACATGCATTTATAAAGTATCATTTTTTTCTAAAACATTTTAGCACATGATTCTGCTGCGTCCTTTGAATAACCTTATTAGATTATGTTGATAATAAATAAATAAACAGTGTGTGGAACTTATCTCCTTTGTATTCTTTACCAGTCATCATATTTTCAGATCAGTCCCAACACTAATAGTAAAAATCCGCAAAACAATGTACTGTATAATGCAGTTCGAAATAGACACCAAATATGGTCCAGTTCTCAAATACCGTATGCCATTAGTAGCCAGTACACTCCTTATAGGTAATGCCTTCAACAATTTTAAATTGATGACCAAAACTTGTCTTTTCTGTTTGTTAATTATCATGAGATTTATAGTGAAGATAAAATTAGAACTAACAAAGTTAATTGAAATGACATGTTATGACTCTGTATATGTTGGAGCACTAATTTAGGAGGTACCGGAAGGATTTTAGTATGCTTTTGAGGAGTGGAATGCGCACTGGGAGATTTAGTAACAGTGGCACTCTCTTCTCTGGGAATCGAGAGACCATCATTTTGAGTCTTTTCTCTTTTGATTACTACTGATGATGATTTGCAGTCGTTCAGTAATAGCAGCGGCCATGGAGGAGTATGCTACACGTACCTGTGTTCGATGGGTTCCTCGATCTGTCAAGGACTCCGACTACATCTACATCGTACCCGATCGAGGATGTTATTCAATGGTTGGCAAGACTGGTGAGTACTGTCTCTACTGTTACACTGTCCTTTTCATAGTCTTACTTCCGGATACTTTGTCTTCATGGTGCAATCAATTATGCGATATGAATCTGAGATGGAAATCAGGTCATAATGGGATGTTTCAGCTAATTTACAACATTATCCTTATTCTAAGTTAACAGTACTTCCCTAAAATTGCTCATTTACACACATTAAAGGTGGCAAGCAGACGGTATCACTTGGTACTGGATGTATACAGAAGGGCATCATACTGCATGAGTTGATGCATGCGGTTGGGTTTTTCCACGAGCAGTCCAGAACCGATCGGGATAATCACATAACAGTGCTGTGGGAAAACATACAGCCCGGAATGCAGGGTTAGTTTATACAATGGCATATTTCAGTCTGGAATTAAGTCATGCATTCCAATTATAATCCTCGTTTCTGTTTCTTTCACCTATCTAAAATTTCTTATCTTTATAGGGCAGTTCGAAAAATACGATCATGCCATGATCGATTCACTCAGTGCCGACTATGACTACGATTCTATTATGCATTATGGACCACGAGCATTTAGTCGCAATGGTCAACCTACACTAATGCCAAAAGTTCCCGCTGCTATTGGTCAAAGATTACATTTTAGTACACTCGATATATTCAAAATCAATAAGCTTTACAACTGTTCATCAAGTACTGCTTTAAAAATCCTTACTTCTTGTATTGGCTTAATAGTACTGAAACGATCTTATGAAAAAATCTGGCTTCAATTTGTAGTTCTCGAATGGAGGTTGCATGCACCGAAATCCCCACCAAAAATCATAACATAAATTAGACAATACAGAATTATCCATTTTACGAGTAGTTTAGTTTCTTTCCTTCGGGACAAAAAATTTAATTTAAATCATTCCAGATGTTACTCAAATGCAGACAGTGGCCCCGTCTCTTCAGACTAAAGTCGATAAAAGCCTTAAGCCTACAAAAACACCAATGCATTTGATTATTACCGATTCTTGCAAAAACATACGTTCAGACTGTGATGAACTTGTTGCTTACGGCGAGTATTGTGTTACCAATTTGTGAGACCACCCACTTGAAACATCACATTATTCGAGAATTTCCATTTAATGAAGATATATAGCAGCAGAAATGCTTTAGATCTTGCCACTATTAGTATTTTATTAGAATGCTCTTGTTTCTCCCTACCCGAAATCATTTCCTGCATTAGCTGAAACTTTTACCTCTTTCCCTAATGCTGCTTTTTCTTGAACATCTTCACCACACATTTATTCCTTATATTTTCCCCTTTATTTTATATACTTTTCAGGATGGTGTGCAGGTAACTTAAGATGGATGAAGCATTACTGCCCAGAAAGTTGCGAAACGTGCAGCAATTTCACAGGTCTTAACATATTAATGTGCTGGAAGCTCTTACGACGAAGTAATCATATCTTGGAACAGGTTACTGCATATTTAACCTAATGTGTATATTTTGTAAAATTTCAGTTAAGCCATGCATGGACCAGCGGCTAGACTGTTTGACACTTGTACAAAATGGCCACTGCACGATTTCGAATGCGTTCATGCAGGCTTTCTGCTCAAAATCATGTGGCTTTTGTAAATCAGCAGAAGTCATAGACAACGCAACAGTGGTAACAACAAAATTATCAACTATAGGTGCAATCATAACGACAACAGCAGAGACAATGAGAAAACCCAGCAAGTAAATTAATAATTAATATCGGAGATTTACCTAATTTTAGTAGCGTTCTACTGCAGTATGCGATCCACGAAAAATTTCGGTCATTTTTTAACGGCATAAACATCACTAGACTATTTCTGGGCTTTTCGGAAGGCTAATTAATCAACTACCATCCTTTATGCCTTCATAGTTCACTTGAAGCTTCCAGTTATGCACTGCTATGAATTAAAAAATTGAACCTTCACGATACCCAGTCGAGCACTAGACCCAATTTTTACAATTTAAATTTCTAATGGGGTCAGATTTGCTTTAATTTTAGTTGAATGAATGTAAATAGTTCAAGACTTTGAAATTACAGATCGAAACAATCGTTCGAAATAGCATGGAGAAAGTTAATCGGTTCGAAAATAAATCCCGCTGAAATATTTCCCACACAAAAAACATGCACTGATCAGAAACATTTCTGTACGCACTGGAAAAGTGCTGGATTCTGCAAAGGATTATTTTCCAGTTTTATGACGGAAAATTGTCAACGATCATGTGAGCTATGTATCGTTGAAGACAAAGATATATATCTGGAGTGAATGGAACACTTATTAAAAAACTGAAGTTAAGGAATTACATGGACTTTAGTCTAACTCGAAAAAAAAATGAAAATACAGCTTCTTTCGTTTTTCTCATACACAGCACTAGAATTAGAATGCCGCACAATTGCAAAAAAAAAAAAAAGGAAAAAAGAAAAGAAGTAATTTTTAAGAAATTCGAAATGGCCACAAATAAACATAAAAATAACTGTGGACATAGATTTTTTTTCTTTTTTTTTGATGCTATTTTTCCAGTTTTATCATAATACAAATATAATATATAACGTTAATCCATAGAGATATTCTCTTCTTCCGAGGCAGAGATATCAGGTACACACTGTAAAGGAAAACAGCTTTTCAACCAAGCTATCATGAAAGCAACTAACGGATCAGTCTGCTGGGCTATGGCATGCAATCGAATAGACCCAAGATATAGCAAAGAAACGAAAAATCCTGAGAGCTTTAATATGGAGGAGAATGAGAAAAAACTTACGAAAAATTCGAGAAAAATATGGTTGTTCTCAGTATGCTCCACCATGAATTGTATTGATAATATGCCCCGGTAATCAATACGTAGAGACAACTGAAGGAAAAAAAAAAGTAATATAACATATAGTTTCTTTACATTATTTGTCGAAAGTCAAAAGTCCTTGTAGAAACTATAATGATGCAACAGTATGTCAAGGTAGCTGAACTGTACCTTATTGCAGATATCCAACGAAGCTGTCATTCTTTTTACGAGGTTCAGCCTATAGGTAAACTCGACATCTTGTCTGCATTCTAATCGTTCGATTTGTTCAGAGTTATGTGGAAATTTCGTCTGAAAATAAATACCAAATAAGTGTAGTTAAATAAGAGGAAAAAAAGTGTGACAAAAACTTTGGATGATCTAGACCTATACAAAACTTTCCCGCAGCGTTTGAAAACTAAGAAAAAAGAAGATCCACACATAACAAGCATAAAATAAACCTTGATTTTACCCAAATCTCCTTCTGTGATTACACTCAAAGAAAACTGATCGACTCTGAATCCCACAAATGGGCTACTCTGATCAAATTCATGAAATGTTTCCTTTAGCATCCATGGTTTCATTATCACCTTTGCAGTAACATTGGCAGGATTGAAATCAAAATCAAGCACCTAAACTGATTTTTGTGCTGATATATGACATATCCCAGTTTTAGTAAATTCATTAGAAAAAAACTAGAAGTCACTTACTATATCAGGGCTTTGGGTTTTGATTAAACACCTAGCAACTACTCCGTCCTTTTCGAGCATAACTTTAAGAGGTTCACCATAACCATCGTAGGTCATTTTCAAAACAGTACTAACTCCAGCACCGAATGCGCTCAAGCATTCCTGCAAATAAAACTATGTACAAAAGCAGTTGATAGAATAATATTTTGATAAAAATCTGATAATTCACAGAAGACAATAAAATAAGAAATTGTAAAATAAAAGAAAAGTATATCATGAAGAATAAGAAATTAACCGTGAAAATGCAGAGAGGTATGCGGAACGTTATAACATCTTCATTTAAAATGAAATCAGTAAATAAATCGCTCTTAAAGTAAGCGATTCCCTGAACACAGTTTTGATCATCCACAACAATTCGTAAACCATTCTTGCTAATATCGACAATACAATTCTGAAAGAATATTTCATCTTCTCTGAATAAGCTTGAAAGATTAATCAAAAACTTAATTGGTGTTTAATTAAATCTGTTTCTGTGTAACAAAAAGTGACTAGAAAAAACAAAACTTCTAACACAATTAAGACTGAAAAAAACTCGTGCAAAAATGACTGGCCGAGGCACTGAATATGAAGCATTTCCGACACGACTGACATTTGCTTTGCTATACTAATCCTGGTAAATCAATGAAGGCATAGAAAAGCAGCAAGATTGCAGAAGAGATGCCATAATTTTTAATGTACTGTCATTGTTAAATGGCAAATGTAGATTCCCTGCTCTAAATTACATGATATTTACACATTTGGTTTTTTTGAACAAGTTGTATGAAAGACCGCGAACTGTGGAAATTTTATAAGGATGTTAAAAGACGAGTTCAATGAAGTTATTTTAAAAAAAATCATGGTTTGAAAAAATTACTGATTAAAAATTCCTCTTCAAAGTAATTTATGCAGTTCTTTCTATGTTAGATAACATGAAAGCCCAAAAAGTCATCCAACCTTCGCATCTCTATCTCATTATAACTAAGTGAAGTCAAAGCTGACATAAAATATAATTAGTTATGATTTTATTTCGACAGGGAATTTTGAAAATAGATCTCTAAGGACAGAAATGAAATATTCTTTTCCAAGCTAAAGAAATATCTTGAAAATCAGTGCTGTCGAAAATGCATTGCGGAAGAGCTAGATTTAGAGATTGCAGAAATGTTAACAGATAATTTAATAGAAGTAAAAGGTTTAAAGAAGTAGACACTATACTGTTTCAAGTGATCTGGCACGGATATAATTTGTGACAACTTGTACAACACTTCAGCGTGGTAAGACTTTCAGGACAAACTTCTATGCGGAAGGACAACATTTGAACAATCGGACAACACGAAATGAAAAGTATTCGTTGTTAGAGTAGCTATAAGTTTATCTGGAAAAACCATTTAAGTAACTAGAGGACTAATGAGTGCACATTGTATAAAAGGAGTAAGAACAGAAAAGATGCCAACCAATCTATCTGCTCTGTTACTGCATTTGAATAAAAAGTTTAATAAATTTGTCTGATGGTTGCTGATCTGATGAACATCACCCTAAGAACAACTCAGAATTCAAGACAGAACTAACAAACGTTCTATATCTTTCGTAACCAACTATACGACTATACGAGTTTCTTTCGGCGTTCTTTTCTTTCATGTAAAAAAAAAAAAAAAACTTTCGACAATAATAAATTGGACGATGCATTCAAGGCTATTGCAGACGACGGAATTAACAAGTACTAAAATCAGCGAAAGAAAGAAATATGGTCTATTTGACAAATATCACTTTCTCTAATTCACCACGCATCAGTGGAGATATTAGAAGATGCCTCCTTTTTACGAACTTTTGATCACCTAAAAGGTAGAAAACAAACGAGCATAGTATATGCAACACGATGAAAAGCTCCGCAGTGTGTTTTCGGGTCATGCGATCCCAAAAGATACTAATGAAATAAAAACGGCTTTGTGAGACCGGATGGAAAGAAGGCGTCAAGGTATCTATTGCGCCAGTTTATACCAGTCACAAATATTCACCATCATTTCTAGCCTCACAATCACTCAGAAGCTCTATGAAGATGAAGTCATGCAGCATTAAAGACTGGTTTCCAGAAAATAAAACCAAACAAGGACCTTCAAAACTATGAGTTAAAATGACGGCGATTTTGAAATATAATCGACAAGGATAAGACAGAAGAACTAAGATGGCTTAACGACACTGAAACCAATGCGCTGAAAGCCCGATTGTAGCCGAAAGATACATTGCAACTGTACAACAACCAACAGTACCCGCCTCTCGAAAATCCAATGCCCTCAATGCCTGATGAAGGTCGCGAGCATTTTCCAGTTTCAACAGAAACAGCGTCTGTTCAGGTGTTACTCCATCAAATACAAGAGTCATCACGAATCAACTTTTGTTCTGAAACAAAATCCACTCAAAAAAAAAAAAAAAATGAAAAACATTTGCACACTTCAAATCACAACAGAATTAGCGAAGAAATGTGGACACTAAAGACCTGTTTTACTCAAACAGAGAAGGAACGGTTAATAAAGTTTGCTTTTTCAAATTTATAATTGTTATCCAATTTCTCAAAGTAACCAATAAAAGAACAAATAGTACCAACTGCTGTAAATCTAAATCTCGTAGCTTAACCGGTAATGCACCTATTCCGCGCCAATTCTCACCATAAGAGACAACGAATTTCACAGGATAGACCGTAGGAATTTTGGTGCCTTCAGCAAGATATTATCAGACGAGTTAGTGGTGATCAGGTGGGTCCGAGTTTATTTTGGGTAGGAATTTTGTTTTTCACGGTCAATTGTAAGTAGGATGAGTTTCCTTTACAAAATATATTGCTGTATTTGCAATGGTAAAGGCTTCAAATGTAAGACTTGGAGCCGAGTGCATGATTTGTGACGTGCAGAACAGTTTCATGTACATTGTTATATTATACCTTAGTTATATGCCGATGTGTAATATACACGCGGCTTTTCTTCTTGGGTTGGCTCATTAGAAATGATAAAAAACACTTTAACAATGATTTTTAACATTGACAGCTTTAGGTTCTCTGATTTATTTGTAATTCGTTCTATTTCCTCCGCATGCATGTTCTTTTCATACAATAATAATTTATGACACTGAAGGTAGGAACTGTTAAATGGAGTAAAATCTGAAATATTTTAATATAGGTTTAGAGATAGGTTCTAATAAAGTTAGAACAATCTTTCTTCGAGTCGCATGTGATAAATTAATGGAAATGCGTCACTTCAGTCGTTACTGTATTGTCTCTGACGTGCTTATTATAACAAAAACTCACGAGCTTAATACTGCAACATTTAAGAACCTAGCAAACTTTAATATTTTTTCACATTACTAGGTACGACTATGTTAAACACTTCAATGAGTTGCAGGACATCACGGAAATGCAGCGGAAATTGTATGTTGAAGGGAACAGTCTGTGCTCTTAAACTAACCAGAGAAAAAATTTAATGGATGTTGTTTAGTGTTGTATCTTACGTAACATCTGAAAACTAAGTTGCTATTAGACCGTACTGAAATTCATTTCCCATCACTCGAATTGCATTCGAAGTTCTGGTGAGCCTTGCTGTTGTCTATTTGAATTGTTATGAAAAAATGAGCGCCTATGTGGAGGTAGTCCTTTGGACTTGAGACACTGTTTGCGAACATAATAACATGAAGTGATCACTGAAGACGGAGCGATTTCAGAATGGATTAATGTATACGTCAAAGCGGCATGTTAGAATGCAGGTCGAAGGACGAGCATGCAATAATCAACTCAAAGAAAACTTAGGCGATTCGAATAGCCCGTTCCTCACAGACTTTATGGGTCCTTAGCCTTAGAGGGTGATGGACCACTGCATCAGTAGTAATTCATTGGATTCATCTCATTATAATTTAATGAGTTGATTGATCAGTGTCCGAGGAATTTGGAATAGTTAAAGGCCATATAATGTATTACTGACACTACCAATAAATATGCGTATCACTTATCACAAAATATCCCCTAGCCACAATATATCTTCGTGCAGTCTCCAAACCAATATACAAGCTTTTTGTCGTCGCAACGTTTTCCTGCGACTCTTTCACCAACCATCCGTTCAAAGCCACCACCCTCTCGAACGCTGTCGTCTGCCAACCTCTACAATCGACGGACTACGTCAAGAGTATCGACCACTTCAGCAACCAAATTTACTGACTACTTTGACAGCGATTTGTTTCTCTATCAAGGTTCATGGTAGTACAGCCTGAAAGTATGCTTTTAGAGCTTCTCTGCAATTTGTTTCCCTGATTTGCAATCACCGTAAAAGGTGGAAGCGAAGCTGTTGAAAATCTTATAAGTGTGAAAGATGGTGGAACAACATTTTTCATTCAAGCACACTTACGGATACTATTGGGCTGAGAATCCGACAATGAAATATAGAGTACAGATAGTACTGGCCTTGATAACTCTTATCAACAAGTATTCAGGACCGGTGAATGATGTTATCATACTACCACAGATTCATCTATCTAGTTTTCGGCGCGTACTTTACGAGACACACCATCTCTCTTCTGAGTTATAGAAAGAGTGTAAGTTGGGCAGAGAGGAAGGGCGGATGCAACCACTGCTGTTTTGGCAAACGATCATCATCATCACATCGTCGGGATGCGTGGCATCATCAATTGAACAGACGACGACAGGTCGGTCTACCACTGCAGGCATTTGTGCGAAGCGAAAGATACATGGAGAAGCAAGGGAAAGAGATGTAAATAGCTGAAAGCGTTGACATGCACGTACAGAGGTGGAGAGGGAGAGGAGGGCAGAGAATCACAGCTGTCAGTAAATTCGATAGCATCGAATGAGCGCAATATTTGCAATGCTTTCTGTCGTTTTTCTACTGGTCGTGAATTTGTGTCGCGTGAAATTTGTGTTCGACAGACGTTTTCCTGCGGTTTTGAATGAGAGTTCTTTAGAAAGATTTGTTGTTGGTTAGATGCTTTATAGTGTTTCAATTACTAGGAGGTAGAGGTGAAGATGGATGCCTCAGTCTTCAGGCATGGCGCGTCCATCCTAACATATCCATGCTGCATTTTATTTTCCTGTGATGCTGCTGCTACTGCTGCCACTGCTACTACTGCTACTACAACTACCGCTACTTCTATTACTACTACTACTACTACTACTACTACCACTGCTGTAGTTTTGTTCACCTTTACATTTGTATAAAATTAACTCGTTTCTTTCAAATATTTAGCGCTCGTGCTTTCCGTAACTTCATTTGAACTGCTTTGTCACCTCTAGTTCCCATGGGGATAATAGCTATTACTCTTCCTTCCCATTATGAAACTCCGCTCCTTATCTCCTTCTTTGCATTTGCAAATCTAAATTCTTCCTTCATACTCAGTGAACATTTTGAATTGTTTTCGACGCCTTTCACATTTTGTGATTGAGTCGTACGTATTTGACGGTCCGTTTATCTATTATGCAGTACAGTAATTTATTGGCCCATAGTGCATTCTTTTTCCAGAAACATTTATCTGCTTGATGTAGAACTCGCGTAATAATCGGCTATGTCCCGTGGTAAGCTTCAAAACTTTTTTTCTACTTCTAATTAGTCGAAGCTAACCTTAAAATTGGTAAAATTGCGATGTCCGCTATCTAGTATGCTAATTCATCATTGTCCTTGTAATATATGTTATTCATAACTTATTACTGATTTTTCCATCTTTTTATTCTTCATTACTGTTTTTTTACTGATACTATTAAATGTTTTCGTCCTCGTTTTATTTTTATTATATTATTGTTATTGTTAAGTTATTATCGTTATTACTAATTATTATTAATTATTATTTGTTATCATTACTGTTGTTATCGTTATTATTATTATCATTATTATTATTAATTATTATTGTTTATTATTACCTGTTGTTATTTACTATTACTTAATTTGTTATTAATTATTATTGTTATTGCTATTATTACCATTGTTGTTATTTATTATTACCTGTTATTTACTGTTGTTATTTATTATTATTAATATTAATCACTATTTTTATTACCATCGTCACCAATATTATTATTGTTATTGGCATTAAATTATTATTTATTAATAATAGTTATTGCTGGTTATCATTATTATTAGTTATTGCTCTTATTCATTGAATTATCAATTTTAGTTAATTATTATTTCTTATTATTATAGTTTCAGATTTAACGTGCGATGAGATAATGCCAGCTGCTGATGAGGTGGAAAGAGTGAGTTTATTACCTTTTTTTTTTTTATTCCACGAAGCTTTTGCATCAAAAGAACTAAGTTGTTAAAATTTCGTTGTTGGTTCTTTTACGGTAATGTTCATAAATGCTTCCTTTTTTTTTTTTTTTTTTTTTTTTAATTTTAAGAGAGATAATCGACGCTTCTTTCAACAGTCAGTTGGGCTACCCATAGCTCGAATCGCTCCAGTTCTGCCGAGCGCTGCGTTACAACAGAATTCACGTCACTTTGTTAAGGTTAGTTTTTGTATTATCATAAACTTCATGATGTCTTAATTTTATCATCTCTCTTTCATGGGTAGAATATTCATGCTTTATGCTTTTTTCAGACTTATATAAGGAGTCAGGCAAATTCAGCAGTTTCTGCAGGCTGCTCAAACGGTAGTCAAAAAATGGTGCATACATATGGAACAACACCACTTTCTTCCACTCCACAGTGTGCCAGTGCTATTCCTGTTCCTGGTCGCTCGAAGCTAGTTACTGTACGTCCGGTTGGAGGCGCACACTCTTTTTTAAAATCATGTTAGATTGAATTACTTCTTTCTTCTAGATAAAGTTATGTGTATTGTAAGCTTTATTCATTTCTGACCTTCATTCTGAGCAGAACCCAATACCATTTTCGAGAATTTAGAGTTCTGTCAGAAACTTTCCATATTTCATCATCAGAACGATGGCTGAAAACGAGGAAAAAGTGAGGTGGTACTCTTCTCTATGAAAAAAAAAGTGTGTAAAGCAAGTCATTTTTCTGGAAGTCTGAAGTAACTGTTAGGATTGTACATCGTAAATGATAACGGCAGCGATATTGGTTAGAATAAATTTGCCATTACTCAGCAATTAGTTTAATATCACTTTTGTGTGCATCACGAACTTTAGCTGTGTATCAAGAAGAAATAGGTTTTTATTTTTAGACGATATTGCTGAGCTCAGTGGTAGCCCCATGACGACAGTGTATCTTCAGCAACAACATAACATACATTTAACAAATGCAGCGCAACCTGTTCTTTCTTTGTCGTCGTCGCGTGCGCGGGAATTTGATGAATCACGCGTTGTTCGTTCTTCCTCAGCTGCTTTTGCAAACTGTGGGAACACTGATTCACGGTATGATAGCTAACTTGGAGTATTTACCCATCCACATTCTTTTTTATTGTTTTTTGTTACGGTTTCTTTTGTTAGCTGGTTTTTTGTTAGTTTAAGATATTTAGTTGACTCTTATTAGTTATATACTTTTCACTTTTCATTAGTCGATATGTGGCATCTGGTCGAAGTGGTATTGGTGCTGGCGATCTACCTGTTCGAAGCTCTGTTCGAGTTAATCCACTAGTAAGCAGTCCGGTACGTTTCATCCTAGATGATTAGTTTACAGATACTACTGCCAACTTCCGAACAGTGAAAAACTGGCTTATTTGCATTTTTCTTTTGATATAACCTCGAAAGCACTGTTGAAATGTGATATTTATTGCAGTCGGCAGCTACACCTTCCCGAAATGGTTGTAAGCTAGCTGCGAAGGTTTGTTCTTTTTGGTTTTATACGCTTCAATTTTTTTAGGGAATCTTACTGGTTGTTTTGTGTCACAAGGAAGGGCCTGGGAAAGAAGAAAATTTTTTAATGTGCGGAAAAGCTTTCCTTACTCTTTCCATCGTATAGTTTAAATAGTTTCAGGATTTCCTGCGTAGTGCGAAGGTGTTAACTCGTATTTCTGATGAGAGAACAGAAGTGAAATCTACCATTATGCCTGCGTCAACTGTAAACATATCTAGTCCCTCCTCTGCTACATCTGTTACTGCGTTGCATAACACATGTAGTCCTGTTCCTGCTGGTCAGCATGATAATACAGCTGGTACTTCGTATGCCGGACCAAGTGCACGACCCACTATTTTACGTAAAAATCGAGAATTAGGTAACTTTGTTGCTATAGTGAAGAGTTAGACATAATTATTCATTTGTTCTTCTTGTTGTACGATAATATTTCTGTCACTTTTCTAGATAAGATTTCTTGACAACCCACTTTTTCAGGCTCTCTTTCCGCGGTGCGTCGCCTAATTGTTGCAGAAACTCATTCTCATGCAGGTCCATATCAGGAAGTAGTGGCATCCTCTGTAGCTACAGTGAAAGATGATTCGGGGCAAGTTTTGCTTTTGCTTTAGCCCTTAATCCATCATGTCTATCAGTCTATAATCTATCGTCATACTTTTCAGTTTTATGTGTTTCAAGCGCACAAATACTGGAGATAGTCGCTCACTGGGTGGGGCATCGTGCATGTCGCCCGATGCTCGCGGAATTTTTACTAGAAAAACGCCTTCAATTCTCATTGGCAACATTGTTCAAAATACAAAGAATTTTTCAGATCAGGTTGGACAGATTTCCGTTTTTGGGAAATAAGTATTTATTACAATGGAGAAAATTAACAAATTTGCATATTGAAATGGCGATGTTTATTGAAATCCATGAGTGATCACAGAGCTTGTTTTTAATTCAAGTTCTATTTAAGGATACACTTGTCGAGACTGCAGAAATATCGCCGCGGAAAAGATTGAGGAAACAAAATTTCGATTGTACAAATACAGAAAAAATGAAGGTTGTTTCATTCCAGTCATTTTATATGTCAACGGATTCTTCAGCGTTTTTTTCTTTCTTTTAATGAAATATTTCAGTTGCTTATAAGTACTGATCGAGTCATTGGGGAATCCTTCGTTACTGTGAAAGATGAACTGACGTGGAAATCTGCAGATCTTGAGTGTGAAGCACAGTATGTTTTTTTTTGTGTTTATTGATCCATACTTTACAAGTATAACTTATGACAGTTTGGTAGTACCAGTTAAATGATTTATTCATTCCGTATTAAAATGAAATGAGTACTTCATTATTTAACCTCTTGTTTAATATTATTTAGTGGATTGGTTCATCTACTGGTTTCATCAAACTGCTTTTCTCGTAAGCGGTGCTGTTTAAAATGTCTGAACTTCAGAACCATTCATAAATTATGGAAAAGGTACTTTACAGACAAATGGAAGATGCAGCAGTACTTGAAAAGGTGCCAAGACGGCGTAGCCGGGTACGCATAGATAATGGGACAGGGACGGCGTCGCTGCAGCAGCGTGTGTCAGCGTCAATTCCCCACCGGATTAATTCCGATAGTTATGCAAAGGTGAAGAGGATGAAGAAAGCTCAAGTTTGCTTTTGCTGTTTATTACTGTTTCACGATAAAACTTTTCTATTTGGGAATTGTTTTCAAGTATCATATCAGAGCAATATTGATTTTTCCTGATTGCAGTGGTTTACTCGCCAAATGTATCCGGTTTCCTTCAGTTTAGATTTGCTTTAACATTTTCTGTTATACTCCACGTCTTGAGATTTGCACTACATTCTATCAATGTATTTTCTTAAAAACTTTTTCCAAATCTCCCTGTTTTACTCTTTTATTCGAGCATTATCTTCCCTAAAAAATTTCACTGGCAAAAATTTTGCTTCATTTTCTAATTAAATTAGTTAGCATCACATTGAACTTCAGAAATTTTAGATAGTTCAACGGAATAAATTACCTGCAGCAGGAGTTCCAGTTATTGATGGACTGGAATCCAACGCATGGTTGGGTGATAGTTTTACTGACGAAAGGAAGACAGGACTGCAGTATGGGCAAACAGATTGTACACGTGTGGAGTCTATAGAAACTCATATTAACGAAAGATGGGATGAAGAAGTGGAAGTCCAGAAAATTGAGGATACTACTTACTTGATGTGCCGTATATTCGGGTGATTTTCTGTTTGGTTTATGATTGGCTGCAGTTATAGGAGTTGTTTCATTCATGTTTTTCTAATTAGTTCGAGACGATGGTTATCCTTACATGCTTTAAGTTATTAGTTTCAGATGGAAAACTGAATATTCAAGAAATAAAACAACATGAATTAACTTATGTCCTGTAGTTCCCACTGATATATGTTGACCTTAATTTTAGCAAATATACATAACGGTAGTTTTCTGTATGCCGTTACATTTACTTCGCATCATTTATAAAACTTGCTTGTAGGTTGGAAGTGTCTGTCCCAAATACTCATCCAAGAAGCCATCGAATTCTTCATAGATCATCATGTGATTTATCAACGGCATTCTGCTTCTTTGATGAGGATAGAATGAATGGAAACATTCCACCAGGCAATTTACATGAAATCCTCTCTCGCGTAAATATTTTCGTAATTTGTTTGAAATATTTTTGTTTTCGTTAGAAATAAGTGAAGGTTCCGGTTGTGGCTTGGTTTTTATGATTTTCTGCATTTTCGTTCCAGATATGGCGTAATCATTAGTCAAAACACCGCTATGGGTCTCTGTTTTGTGATCTCCATTTTCAGCTCTTGTCATGCGTATTTATAGGTGAGATATGATAAACAGGAAATGATAACAAAAGAACCAGTTGGGTCGGGTGCATCGAAAAATCCCGCAACAGAAAACAAGTCGAATATTCAGAATGGTGATGAAGGAGGTGAAAACCAATGTCGTCAGATTACTGAACAAGTACAAATTTTATGATGGCTGTTAAGTCTGTTATTTCAGTAATTATGGTTCTGAATCTCCAGTGAAATTTCTTTAGTACTGAAGTTTAGAAGCATTCACTTAACGGTTTTAAGTTGGCCTTTCTAATGTGAATTGAATGGTAATTAGTAAACCGTAAGGAATATGTGCACATATTTATTTAGAGTGATGAAAGCCATGACCAGATTAAACGTTAGTAATTATTTGGGAGAGCAGGAAATGAGTATTTGCTCTTTATCTACAAGTCAGACCACTAATCCACAGTCTCTCAGGTTCACAACTTTAGGTAAAAAAGGCATTGTGTTTTTCACTAAATTCAGTTACGATTTTGCAAGTGTGCATACCTTTTTATGATGATAGGAAAGGTATATTTGTTTTTATAGAATCGGAAGGTCCTTGCTCAAATGCTTCTTTGTTCTGGTTTAAAAGATCGTTGGCAGCGTTTTGATCGGATCTCCAACTGCGAGCGTGTAATAAAACGAATATACGTGAAGCGTTGGATGTTACAGGAACATTTCCGCAGTACCACAAGGCGGTGTGTAACAGCCGATATTGAATTAAATTCGAATTTGGTTTGTATTCGTGATTTTTCGTTCATTTGCTACATTGATACATTTGATTTCTAATACTGAACAGTGTTTGATTTCCAGAAGTTCCACGATTTACAGGTTGCGCCGCTGGAAGATTATTCACTTATAGCAGCGAAGAGGCAGGCGGAGAAGTTTCTTGAAAATTATCCGATTTGTCCACCTTCAACTTCTGATAATATTTTTGAGAAGAATATTGATAATGGGCCTGCATACGTTTACAAATATCTGGAAGAGGCTTTAGAAGCTTGCACACGCGTAGGGAGTAATGGCCTAGCAGGAACAGGCCATGCGTCATTTCAAGAAAGTACACAAACAGGTGTTAGATTATCTCGTACCCTACAGCCACTTGGTTGTTTGAGTCGACGTGATCCGGAAACGGAGATGCTACAAGCTGTTGCAGAAGTTCTTGCAGAAATTATTGAAGTTGTTATCGAAAATGACGAAGAAGGTGAGTTTCATTTTGTATTTTCCGCGTATTATTTGCTGATAGAAACCAACTTTGTAAGGTTTTGAGTGTTTGCTCCAAACGAAATTTTCTATTTTATAGAAAAGGGAGAAGAAGGAAGTGGACAACAACATTCGGGAAGAAAAAGAAAAAAGAAAAGCAGTCATTTTGTAGAGATCAAAATTACAGATCGATTTGGAACTTTTGAGCTACCTCACGCTTTACCTCAAGTATGTTATTTCATCCTGTTCAAAAATTCTAGATGCCCTGCAGGAATTAGATTAAAATATGTTCCGAATACAACTTTCATTAGGGGAATTTATTTGAATTGTATTCTTTATTGAGGATTGATCTTTTGGGCATTTTAGTCATCTGCTTAAGGACAGGAAGAAGGAGACTTTCTTCTGATTTATTTTCCTGTATTTAAGTAGAGTACGTTTTGAAATATGCAGTGAATGATAGTATTGCATATTCATTATGAAGCAGCAGTCATTATCGCTGATTTTGAATGGTTTTTTTTCTGAAGGACAAAAGTTTTCATATTGCAGTGGGCAAGAAATTATTTTATATTTACTGTCTCATTCTACGTATACCTTCCGCATAATTTCCCTTTCCTACTTCTGTTGTTATTAATGAGTAAGTTATAGTTCTAAGCTGTGAAGTTTTAACTGTTATGAGAGATTATATGAGCGGTATTGGTTTCAGGCTTCCAATAATATTGTTGCTCTATATGATAGTATAAATCAGTACACCCTTAGCAGAAAAAGGAAGTCGGAAGCTCTCGATGCCGATGATGCTTTCTTTATGAATATCGAAAAAGAACTGCATCGTAAAAAGAAACGGACTGGCGGAGATAAAAGTCTTTCACGCTCATTACATTCTTTAAGGTTTATTGACTTCATTGTTTTTATAAATACAGATCTTATGAAATATATATGACGGGGTAGGTTTTTCAATTTTTGTATTCCATATATAGTATCAAAGTTTTATTTGTTAAGTCTTCATTGCAAAAGTTCAAAGCACACTGGGAGAATATAGAAATAATAGACAGTCCAGTATCGAGCAAAAATTGACTGTAAAGAGTTAAGAATGCCTTATCAGATTTGTTTCCCAATACTTCGGAATGTCTGGAGGAGATTTTCAGTCAGGTACGAGCAGTACATCAGAGGTTGTCAGACATGCGAAAGGCTGAACGCGACAATTTGAGTGAAGCAACAAAGCAGATGCTGAATCTTGTCAAATACAGTGACCCTACTTCTTATGTCGAACTGATAAATGGTCACAAAGAAGTTAGTTTGTTCCTGATTGATTTATTTAAGAATATGATGATAGAATTTTTTTTAGCAAGTAAGAAATGCGAGCGGGGATTTTCTGAAATTCAGGATTTAGTTGCAGTCAAAGCTTTACGTATATATCATTTCATTTCCTTGGTTTATGTGTAGCCAAGTCGATTTTATGTTGTGGTATACTTTTTTGAGGATTGTCAGCCTTATGACAGTGAAAGTGTGCGGGAACAAAAATGGCAAAATCGGCTCCTGTCATTTACTAAAGCAGTTCCAGCGAAGATTGTTCCTACTTCAAGGAATTATGATCCAAATGTAGCAGTGAAGCTCCTTCCACCAATGAATTATACCCTCAGATTGTTTCGGGTTTATTTTTTATATATATATATATGTATATGTATATATTTGAGGTCGGAAATGTCCATCTAACAAAGTGTAATGAAATATGTAAGTCATATAAAGGATGTAATTTTTTTTTTTGCTTTCTGGACTGATACTGAAATCGCAGAGTTATTTATGATTGGCTGTAAGACACGCAGACATTGATTTATCTGTCGAAGGTGGTTAATTTAACATTTCATAATTATCTTTAAATTGTTGAATAATTTCAAGGAAAAATTTGTTCGTCCGCTTAAGCGCTTTCGGTCGGGAACGAAGCGAACGCGCAAAAGTCAGTCACGCAGGGGTCGTGGTCGGCAGCGCGGAAGTGTTATACGTTCCAAGAAAAAATCACCGACCCCTGAGCCGCAGCTGGAAGATCTCGAACCACATTTTACAGCTGCGGAAATGAGCGTGATGTTCAAGAAGGAGTTTGGGATGGATATGAGGACATTCAGGCTAGTTTGGATTGCCCATAATTTATTTTTTGTTTATTTTATGGTAGCTTTGATCAGTTGACTGACTTTTCTAAACCAACAACTCTGTTTTCAAATTTTTCTTTTCACTGCGAAAATTTAGGTACGAACGTTGCTCACAACAAGATTCAACATGTGTTGATCAGGAGCAACTATCGATCAGTAGAGAACGGCAAATGGAGCGAGGATTGGGGGGAACACAGTTATCGGCTCGAATTCAGTCTTCTGCAGATTGTAACTTGTTAAAGAGCATTGTAACTGGTGAAGTGGAAAATGGAAGTTCGGTTGTTGGGGAATTCGTGGAGACCGTTTTGGAAAATCCAGAGAGGATTATAGAAAGTATCAGGAGTAGGAAAGCTCCACATGGCATTGGAGATAATGGAAGTTATGTTAGTTCATCGGTAACAGTGCCTTATTTTGATCGTACCCTAAATGATGAAATTAGTTTGTTGGAGCATGTCCAAACACGTGGTCGATACATACGTGAGCATTTCGCCACGTTGTTACACGCACTACGAATTAGTGAACTATTGACAGTGAAAGCGATCAAAATGTTTAGGAACTATACAGCAGATTTGTTCGAGCGAGAAAACAGAAGCGCGAGTTCAGTCTGAATTAATCGTCTTTTCGAACTTCATCTAAAATGTTTTTTGTATATTAAACATAAATCTCACTCAATCTGCAATGTGTAATTTTTGTCTCCGTCAAGCTTGTACTATTACGATCTGGTTCACGGTTTATTTTGATTTCTTTCCTTTGAGAATTGACACACTTTTCAACTATTCCATATAGTGGAAATCTAATTAATTTCTTTGCTCGTAAAAGTAGTGGTTAAAACGATTTTTGGGACATGTCTACTACATATGATCTCTACTTATATGATGTTTGTTCACTGCAGCTTTGCTTTGTTTACTTGATGTCAAATGGATGTTATTTAAATGGACGTACATTTTCTATAATAGCACTTAATTAAAAGCAATTATAATTTGTTTCTATCAGGGAGATTATGTTCATGTCAACCCTTTGGAGATGCATTGTGCGACCTACCATGTATTTTTCCACTGTCATCCATTTTTTTTTTTCTCAAGTGTTTCTTTATCCATTGTATTCAGTCTGGATTTATTGCAATTATTTATGTTACTGGTAAAATCTAAGAAGTTCTAAAAACTGTAGTTGCTGTTGATTGGGACAGGTGAACTAAACTGATATGATTCGGCGCTGCTTTCTCTTTTAATCGGTGTACTGTTGTGTTTCTCATTTTAAGTATGTGAAAAATATTGTTTATGGGCAACCATGGACAGTATTTCATATTGTTTGTCTCCTATATTATCAGCACGGTTATTGTTAGTCTACATGTTTGACTTCCATGTTTACTGTCGAAGAAATAATTCTTCCAGTCTGAGATAACTTGTAACTAATAATAATAAGCAGGTTCTGCCATTTCGAATCGTTTCTAAAAAATTCAGAGTAATGTAGAGATTATCGCCATCTCATTTGCGTTTGATTTTCGTTTGTCTTACCAGCTGTGGGGTCATACCATTTCCTGATATTCTCGCACCTATCCGGAATTATTTTTCCCTGTTGAAGTCGTTAATATTGTTGTCGCTTTTGTTTTACTTTTTTTTTCTCATAAGAATGCGCTCATTCTTTGTGACTTTACATGTGTAGAAAATTTAGCTTTAATCAAGAAGGTGGAAGTGCCAGGACTTTGGTAACGAGACCGATTTTATTTGTTAAATTCTTTCTCGAAATCTCAGACTTGGTAGTAAGGTTTTAAAAAAGTGGCATTTATAGATTCAAGCAAAACTATGCAAGTTTACGGCTGCAGTTACTGCCTGCTTTAATTATCCTTAGCTTATGATCATGGCTCGTTTGTGGGCATTGTGTTTCTGTTGGGCTGTTTAGTTTCTGCGTGGAAAATGCTGCCCGTAGTTTGTTTAATCGAAATCACGGTTTGTTATTTGGTGTGGAATTTTAGAATAAGTTCCGAGAATTTCGTAGAGAGCTCTTGGGCTGTCAGAGTAGCGCGAATCTGCTGCTGGCTACTGTTAATATGGTGAATGATAATTTTATTGTGCTGTGCCGAAAAAGATGATTATGAAGGTTGTAGAAATGTGGTGTTGTGGTTATATGAAAAGCTAAGTAGTTTTGGGCTTGTTCGGAAGTAGATATTGGTCAGTTGGTGGTTCTCATGATACTTTGTTTTACGTCATCATCTGTATGCATTTAGCCTACACTTTGGTTTGTGAGACTGTAGAATATCAGAGAGTTGGGGTCATGTCCAAGTTACTCGCTTATAATTATCATGAAAAAAGTGAAGACCCGTTGTCTTCATTGATAGATAAGCCAGGGCATGTGGCTAGAAATCTGGATTGGATATTTTGCAAACAGATACGGGTAAGGGAATAGTGTACAACAGGATAGGAATAGTCTCAGTTATTTTCGTGCTGCAGATTGCAGGGTGAAGTGATGGTTCTATTGAAACGAAGGGATTTATGAAGAAGTCGAGTAAGGTTTCCGATTTCTGCGCTGGTAATGGTTTTGAATTAAGGATATCCGGCAATTCATCCTGTTTCCTTACTCATCCCATCTGGTACGATTAGAGAGGGCTGTGTTATTGCAGAGATTAAAAAAATATCTAGGAAAAAAATAGGTCCAGAAGACCTTTCATTTACAGGTGAGCTTTTCTTTGAATGGCTTTGGAGGAAATAATAATCGTGCTGAAATGCATTCGAAAATATGCTTAAAATCGTTGCAAGTAATATATCACTAACGAAGTCCGGAGATATGACGTAATGTACTTATGGAAACTTAGCCATTCCAAACAACTCGTTTCTGCAGGTTTCTTGTGTATGAGAACCTACTTTCCATAAAATTCTACATTTTCGCATGGCTCTTTGAATGGGGGAACATGTCCTTCAGCGTCACTGTTGTAATTCAGTACTGTTGTCCAGCTGCGCTACAGTTTAGGAGTTTATTCTCTTGAGATAGAAGGACGAAATGATATGACCAGTGATCGTATTTCAACTGATTATATTATAGGTGACAGCGACCCGTTTTCCTTCATTATTTGTCCATTTTTGTCTGAACTAACTTAAGTTCATTGAAATTAATAAATTGATGGACTTGGCTAATGTTTTACCTTTATCAATTTTAAGATTTACAGAAAAATCTGGAGATCCTTCCAGTAAAAAATGCATCCTCTGTACTACTGTAGAGTTACGTCTTTTTTAAAACAAGATGGAAGTTGCAATTTTTCTTCACAAAGTCCAGTGACAGGAACTGTTCATATGTTTGGGTTTTGTGGAATACACCAAATTTCATGAATCATTGCAACCCAATTGTTTAGGATTTCTGTCCGTTTAACATACTTTTAATGGCATCCCATCTGTTCTGTGATTATTAACTAGTTTCTCTGACTCTAATATCTGCTTGTCCCATGAAACAACATCACTCATCAGCCAACAACGTTCGTCAAGCCTATTCCATCACTTCGTTTTATGCTCGAAGCACAATACTGATTATCTTTTTGATTTGGTTTCACTGGATGAAAATCTCTTCTAATTCACCTAGTTCTGAGTGGAAGGACTGCCTGAAAAATTCCTTTTGGCAGACTAAAAGGCCAGACAATCGCTGTCTATAACACATGCTTTGCACAAATGATTGGGTAAATTGGTGTCATCATTTCTGCAGATAATTTCTGTGGCTAGACTATACACGATTTAATTTGACATTCCTACCTGAATATTTCTTATGAGCTATCACTGAGTACCGTCACTGAGCTTTAGCCCCTCCTACATAGTTTCCTTTTCATCATTCAGCTGATGTCGATAAGATCTTTTGGAAGAAATCGAGTCCAATTAGAAACGGCCGCTCATAGTCCTACATCGTCTCTATACCGAGCACATCTACACTAATTGTTATGTTATAATCTCCTGACAGAAACAAGAATCATGGCTAAGAATGTGGCGGAAGTTGGAAACAAATCATTTTTTTTTTCAGTGATTACTTTCACATTAGCATTTCTCGGAGTGGAGCCAAAATCTGTGGGAAGATCCCCTTGTTCTTCATTCTTAACAAATATTTTCATGATGTATAATTTTCAGAATTCCATCAGTTATCTTTATTACATACATAACAAGAAAAACCATCCTAAAAGAAGACTAGCTTTACGCAAAATTAATGCCGAAGGATCATACAGTCCTGGAATCCCGCTTAATACGTCCTCCATTTATTTCAGAGCGTCTGGAACTCTCAGTGAGACCTAATATCCCAACTGATAAACAGTAATTGGTTACTCATTTCAAATGTTAAATTTCAGATCAGATCGTGAGGACCAAACCAAAAAATGCAAAATGAGTAAATCTTATATACCAGCCGGGCAAAATTTTCACTCGTTCCTTTGACTCGTAACCTAACACAGCTTAACTCCAGTCACCAAACAAGCTTATTGGCGTTTCAGAAATGAAAGATGTATCCACGACCTTCCAGAACTGGATTTTCATTTAGATTTTATTCAGTACAAAAGTCATTTTTTAGGTACTCTTCTATTATTTTGGTCATGCGAACTTGAAATCTGATTTTACAAATCTGCTGCTTTGAGTTAGTGAAACTAAAACCATTTAAAAAAACACTTTCATCAGAAAAAATGATCTTTATGAAGCTAATCCCCGTACAACTAATATTTCCCCATATAATGAGTGCATTTAAAAGTTTTTTTTTTTTTAAATTGGAGGAAGTTCTGAATATGTAAGAAATTACAATTTAGTACTCTTGACTGATTTTCTGATAAGCAGAAAAAAAGAATTCAATTTACACTGATTTTCAACAACTGAACAACATTACAAAACGGTTTCAGTATAAATGAAATACATCAACAGTGGAGTAAGATATTATTATAAAGCTATTCAATAATGAAAGTTTCAAAAATACAGAGCTTCATTAAGTGGAGTACTGGGGTTTTAATAACGAGAAAAACACCCTGGAAGCAAAATTACACGGGAGAGTGGAACATGCTGATCAAGATTTTATGGAAGGACAGCAAAACAGAATAATTGCCAAACATCCGAGTGTTTCAGACAGGTGCAAACATGAGGAAAGCAATTTTTAGACTTTAAAATAGGTGTCACAGCGAAATTTATAGTATTTCAAAAACAAACATGTGGGATTTGAGGGAATTTGTATGAATGTACTTGGAAATTATTCATCTAATTTAACGTGACAAGATTACTTCAAAAAATGTGCAACTTTTCAAGCTACTGACGTATTTTTACCCATAACCGCCTGAACTTCATATAAATAACTTGGTCTACTATATATTTCTTTTATAACAGCATAATTTATCACTAACGAGTAATAAATCCCCCCCTTTATTTTTGTTTGCCTCACACACTGCTATGTTACTGTATAAATTAATTAAAAGGTGGTTCTTTCCACCACTCATTATTTGCTCACAAATGATTGTTGAAGAGCTATTAGAAAAGAAATGCAACAAAGTAATAAAATGCCGAGCAATTCGAACTGTACTCCTCATCAAGCCATGTTATGACAGATTTAACAAAACAAAACAGAAAAATCCAGTACATGTAAGAAGTTGAATATATGTCGCATGTACGGATAATTAAAATGTGATGCTCCAGAATCTGGCACATGTGAATGCGACTAAGCTTACAATGAATAAAAGATTATAAGCTCTCCTTAATTTATAATCATACTGACCTTTCTTTTGAAACTGCAGTCCCATCAAAGGAAAAAAAAAAAAGTGCAAATCCCTGATATTTTAACAGTACCATAGACAATGCATATATTTCGAAAGACTACGATTTACACAAATTCAGTACCGCTGTTTGCATGATGTTATATGAAATGGAGTTAAAAAGCTGATATTTATGATTAAGCTGAAAATATTAATTATAATGGAAGTTGATTCAAGAAAAGAAAGAAATACAACCAAACAACAAAAGTAAGTCAAAGGGCTCAGCACAAAAAGCAGACTGGTAAAACAAAAATAAAAGGAACAAACGCGATGCTCAATTTACACACATTAATTGCGCTCATGGTCATGGAAACAGCCCTGAAATTTAAGCGGGATTTGATCTATCTATTACATAAAGGAAGATTATTACGTTTTATGCCCAGTTCTACATACACACCTCTCAAAAACTACAAATTTTTGTAATGTTACGGAAATATTTTCTTTAGTTCAATACATCTATCACATGGCTAAGAAAAAAATCTGCGCAAACTTTTGAGTCACTAACCAATCAACTGGTTAACTGGTACCAAATTAACATAACTGTAAATGATGGAACTAAGCAAAGTAACGAACTTTTCTCCTGTCAATGGGTGATGCAAAAGTTATAACAGAAAAATTGATGCAGCAATAAATGAAACGATGGACAAGCACGCTGACCGTGAGGCATATATCCGCTTCACTGAGTTCACTTTCTCTGTAAGTGTGACTGTTTATTAACTAATCAATTCACTGAACAATAATAAAGCACAGGGAAATTAAGCTAAAACAAATTTGAAAAGAAAAAAAAAAAAAAAAAAAAGAAAAAACTAGCAATCGAAGATGGATGGAAAGTCAATTGCAAAACGAAACAACATTTTATCCTGGTAATGTTAGGAATTGTGTCTTATTGTTAAAATCTTAGGGTCACTCGATGTCAAAATGATACGTAATCGGAAAATTTTTAATCAAAATGAAAATATAAAACTGGTCGCAGCCATCTAAGACTAATTAGACCAAGGAAAGGCAGTCTGACTGGTAGTGATCTTTTTCTGAGAAAATACCGAAGTATGTCATAGTGCATAGTCATTACAGGTGTAGAAAAACCGAACATTTATAAAGTGGAAACCAAAGTGCCAAATGACTTCATTCTTATCGTTTGAAGTAATCTCTCAATTTCATAAATTTTCTAATAAGATAAACACTTCAAGAAGACCGAATCAAAATTGTAACTTCATTAACTGAAATGAAATGCTTACTATCATTGGTTACATTATCAAGCGGCGGTGTTTTCACCGTAACATAAGATCGAGCCAAGGAACCCCATCCCAGTGTATTTCGTGCTTTCATTTGTAATTCGTACTCTAAACCTGGCCGTAACCACACCAAATCTTCGCTTCGACTCCATATATCACCATTTTGCTCCTCTAAATTGTTGAGTCATTCATTTATCAAGTAAAAAGAAAGTTCTCAAAATTTATAGCTATTCAAATTCATTTCAAAAAAAAGCTTAAAACAACAAAAGAGGACTAAAAGTGCTCTAAATTTTGAAGCGCTTAAATTCCTTCAACTTATTTTTCAATAAATTTATTCTTCATGAAGGAAAGAGATGACGCCAATTGAAAATACTGGTTAGTAGTATTGCATATCTGAAAATCTCAACATTATACCTTTGTTTGCCCGTATAGATTTAAATTGCTGCCATGTGTCATCGTTGGAGAACCGATACAAGATTTGGTATTCGATCACTGGATCAACTGAATGCACGCTCCAAGAAAGTCGAGTCCCGCTCGCATTTAACTGTGGTGGTCCCGGCCGACCTTAATATTTCAATTACGACTTTAAAAAAATACTCTTGTTTGAGTTAATGAATGGTTTCATAGAATACGTTTGAAAAAAAAAATACATTTTGCCCACATTACTGAAGTCGTATTATACAGTTTACAAGCACTAACTGTAGACGTCTATAACACTAACATCCGCACTAAGGCGGATGCACACTTCATGGACCAAAAAACCATTTATGGAAATTCTCGAATGAAGCAAGTAATGAAATTATGTCGAATATATATTTTTGATTTTAACATTTACAGAACTCAAATGATTTGTTTAAGTTTACAAAATTGGGTTTGGAAGCAAGTTTTCAGCAGATTATCTGAGTTCAAACAGTTAAAATGGTTACTGGGTAGTTTTTAAACATTGAAACATCACAACAGCAATACAACTTCATAAACTCTAAACGAATTTTATTTGCTAAGCCATATGAGAAGAAAACCAACCGCTGACATAAATAGTTTTTTGCTTTGTACCAAGATTGTTCGCTACACGACATGTGTAATCACCAAAATTATCTTCTTTAATATTTTCGATTGCTAGGATGGACTCACTGTAATTATCTCGTCTGGCAGCGTACTGCATTAGACCTTTAAATCTGTCGTCGGAAAACTGGAAGAAAAAAAGAAAAATTACTTTAGATAAAGTAAATGCTGCAAACTTGAAGTAAAGAAATAGGTGGAAGATTCAACGTAAATTAATTAATGTGAAAAGGAAGCTAATTTAAGTACTGAATTCGCTGCATAAGTCGGGTCACCCAAATTTTATAACAGTTTATCTTATATTAACAGCGCTTCTGGTATCTGAAGCAGCATTGAGGAGGTTTTAAAAATGATCAGGACAGCTACTGTTCTGTGGAAGTGGTTGTTCCTCATCAGTAATTACAGAAAGCAGCTGGATCCCTTAGAAAGACAGCTAGCTCCCTGTTCTGTTCTACATAATTGTTTTTTGACTGTATTGTGTCCGGAGTAAAGGTTTCCAGCACTGCACCTCCCAGAGCATAATCCTGGGTCATTTGTACTGCAACCCTTGCATGCCTGAACGATTTCGGCAATCGTCGGAGATGGATGGTTACGTGGGGAAGTGAGACTGTTCATCTGTTCTCTCTTCAAGCGAAGAAAGGTGCATACAGATTGGTCAAACAGTCGATCCCTTGCTGAAGCACATCTCAAATTGTCGTCAATACAGAAGTGAACATCTGTCATTTTCAATTCAATCCTAAGGCAGTGGCAGTAAATTACCGATGGATGCACATACTTCACAGACTGCCATGAAAATATAGCAACCTATCACTAATTGTGATAAGAACATGCGACAAGCTTTCTCACACTCACTGCGTTACTTTGATAACTGGAACTTTTCTCAGTAAATCATCTGATTCATTCGGACCAAGTTATTCGATGACATTCTTTGTCTTCGTTTTGCAATATTAGCAGTAGTAATATGAGCTATATAATCTTCTTACCACTCATCCGAAACCTCATCGCTTTACCAATTATTTTGTGCATCTAGTATCTGGCAACGTGCATGCATGCATGCAAGCAGGCAACACACACAAAGAAGACATCAAATCCCAAAGGGCAAAGAGATGCCCTTTCTGCATCCATGGTGAGGAGTTGCCATTAATGCCTCACACCCTGTGTGTCATAGGCATTCTCATCAGTCTGCTAATAGCACGATTTAGAAGAGAAAGCTTTCGATTACTTACTGCAGGACGATTTCTAAATTTATTGCATAATCCCCTGCTACTGACAAATAGTGTCGATATCATTAAACTTGCTATTGCTATCATCGCTAACGTATTGTTAATTTCAGTAAGGAAGAAAATCCTTCATCTCAGGAAATAAAGTGTTCCCAAAACTTGGACTTTATTCATGCAACCTCTGTGTGCTTCTAGGTAATTTACAACCCTATCGAGAAAGTAGTGTGTCTGATGCGAATAACTTGCACACGTGTTTTATTTTATGTACTACGGATCAATCACCAAAAAATGTATCATGATAAAAGGAACTCAAACACTAACGTGGACCACAAGTACTACGTTTCTATAAAAAAGTGAAGAACTAACATTAATTGTAAAACCATTGTAAAACCAATCAACTTGTGGTGATGGTTCGGCGTTGTATTTACAGGTCAGATTGATGTCTTGATCTAGCCTTACTGGTATATACGTGTACACTGAATCCACCCATGGTACCGCTAAAATTAAGAGATCAGTTCTATTAACTTTTTTTCAGTTCCTTGAAGTTTCGCTTAAAAACTGATCACAAGACCAAAAAAATGGAGTAAAAACAATTGGATGATTACAAAAAAAAAAAAAAACGTACAGTTTTTGACGACATATAGCACCCATTTGACAGATTTTGCTCAAAGCTCATAATGCACTTGAAAAAAAAAAAAAAAAAAAAGGATATAAGGTCACTTTTACAATAAATAAGCAACTGTAATCTCACTGAAATACTCGGTAGATAAGAAACAAAAGAGAACACAGAAAGTCATAATTATTCAACTACCTACTCAGCAAGCAAAAAAAGCGTTGACAATTGTTAACATTCTTCTTAGAAATTAATGAGAATCTGCAAGTAATCTCCTGACCTTCGAGCAGTGAGACATGAAATTTAAGATTTGATCGTCCCATTCATCACCAAACCCGCTTAAACGATTCCCCTCGTCATAAAAGTATCTATCAGAATTTTATAATAGAAACTAAAATAAAAAAAGGAATTCGATTTAACTTTCTGGCATGATAACGCAGTGTTTAGATCGACAGTAACTGTTGCGTATAGACATAAAGACATCTATAAACTGAAAATAATGCGACAAAATTATGTATAAGCTAAATGTAGGAAAAAGAGGGAAGAACAGTAAAAAACAACAAAGAACGACAAACAAAAATACCCCAAAAACTTGGAAGTGTAGAAAAGAAAAACGGAGCATTATTCTATCGTTGTGTACTATATGATTTAGAATTCATAGTCTAGTAGCATAGCAGACAAGATGAATTAAAAAAAAAAAAAAAATTAATCAACCTAATGAACCTTATCACAAAGATTTTTACATGCTATACCGAAATAAAAAGGGAACAGAGATAAGCACTTCACTTGCTTTCTATTTGCAAATCAATTATTATTCGCTTTTTAAAAATATGCCGACTTTAGCTAATAAATAATTTGTGAAAATAGAATAAAAGATGAATGAGATACTTATCATCAATCTTCATGAATCCATCTGTTGATCCTCATAAAGGGAATTCACTATTTTATTTATCGAGCATCTAACGAGCATCTAACCGCTGACGATTGGAAGTAAAGAGAAAGGGAAAGATTAAACCTATAAAATTTCAAACTATTTCTTTCTCGCGTAACTGATCCCATATTTGATATTAGTGAAAAACAAATACCAGTTACAGTAGCCAGTAACAAGGAGAGAGAGACTTTAAATCTTTTGCTCAAATAGCAGAAAACTTCGGGTTTGGTTAAACTTACAAAATATCTTGCTTACAGACTGGCAACTGAACATTAACAGTAATCAGTCGTATTAACTTTATAAAATATAACTCGCCTAAAACTGTTATTGCGAATATATATCTTAGCCGTTTTACCAAGAATAAAAATATTTTCATCACTTTTTCCCAATAATTGGAGAGCAAAAATTAAAAAACACGCTTAGCATTTAGCTTTCAGAAATAATTTAGGAAAACAATCTCCAATAAATTGGTAAAATAAAGCAAACTTTTGACGTGATATAATCTTAAAATTGTCTATTATTGAACATGCTACTGGCAGATCGAGTAAAGGCGTAAAACCATGCAAGTATTAAAAAGCCAAAAAAATAAAATGAAAAAATGTATGCAAACTCACACGGTTCATGCGCTCCGTACTGATCCGCTGAAACGAACAGTAAAATCAGTTAAATAATTCCAATAAGTTTGTGAAATTGACAAAAAATGGCCGAAATTTCTACAAATTTTTAAAGTACTTTTTCCAATAAAGCAAATCAAACAACGTGAAATTCTTAAAAAAAAAAGTTCACATTTTCAAAAACGTGACTGAACGTTAAAAAAAAAAAAACCCATATTTGCTTTCTTTAAAGCACACCATGCCAGTTACAAAATGTCACTAATTTTTTATAATTGTTTTGTTAGAAATAATTAGTTTTCGAAATCCTGTTGAGTCTCAGTAGCTAGAGTGCCTACTTCTGTAAAAATCAAACAACTTATTTTTAATTTACTCCACTCGAAAGTAAAACATGTAAGCTACTGTAGAAAAAAAAAAAGCTTAACAACAATTCCTTCACTTCTTTACTTTATTTTTGAGTTAAATTTAAATAATAAATGAGCACTGAAAAATGCGCCAAAGATTTATTCTAGTTCGCCAATTTTGTTTATCATCATACGTTTTGCAAATCCTTGTTTCCAGTATCAAACAATAAAATTCCATTAGAACTTTTTTGAGATTTCCAAAGAAATAGCTAAGTGAACAAAATGCTTTAGTGATGGCACTTCACGCTTCTTCTTTTTTTTTTTTTTTTTTTTGGTATAAAGTTTTGGAGAAAAAGGTAAACTGTACGAAATGAGAAACAGTAAAACTGTATACAGCGAATCTGCCCTGAATTAGCTTAAATTTTTAGATTTCTTGAAAGTGCTCATTTTATGCCCACGCGATGCTTCGAAAAAAACTTTGAGTTTAATATCTAAACTAAAATTCAAAGTCGTTACCGACTAGGGAAAGAAAGTTATATGAGGAAAATAATATTCAGCATTTAAAAATTCATTCGATAAGTTCAATAATACTGATCACAAGAAAGTTAAAAGAAGAGTGACAGCTGCTCATCGAAACATCCACAGCTATCTTTGCTATGAACTTTTCAATTCCATTTTTGATAAACAGTGAGCGTTCATGAGCAAAATTTTCACCTACGATCCAAATATTATTTGAAGTGTTGCCACTCCTTTCGACTTTTTAAACATTTCTTCCCAAGCAGCATTAGTAACAATAGTGATGTGGTAGCAGTTATACAGAATGTATCTACTTTTTATCATACATAGAACACATAAAGGATGGGCAGAAATGAATGTATGAAGAATTTTTAACCGAATTCATCAAAGTTTTAAACTTTATTGACAAGCACAACTACAATTCATACTAGCCTTCAAATTCGTGTTCATTTACATCTATACCAGGAAAGATGACATTCGGACGGTCAATTCTCTCAAAGCTGGCAACAAAATTATTCGTGAAAAAATAAGGGTGTCAATATCCCGGTCACTTTTCACCAAATTTTTATCGATGAGAGACTTTGAAGCCACATAAATGTAACGAAATTCTGTTTGAATATGCTCATATAAGGTATGAAAATAAGTTATAGTTCAAAGCACTAAGTCTTGGGTTCAAAAATTTCTGGGATTGATCCACAAATCTGCTGAATTTACGACAAGTGATAATATGCAGTAAGGACTAAATCCTGCTTTGGAAAGTTGCCACTTGACAAATTTGAAAAGAAGAAAATTACCTTGCACTCGAACTTCGATCATGTCATGCGCATCGGCCCCGACATTATTTGATGCTGTACATTCATATACGCCAGTATCATCCACCGTTACTCGAGTTATCCTCAGTTGTCCATCTTTTGATGTAGCTCTTACTGGCATTTTCCGACTATCCTATAATGAATCACATATGAGTCAAAGTCAAAAAACCTATTAGCAAGAACAAGGTTACATTGAAGAAAATTTTCTCGGTAAAGGAGATGTCTATAAATAGGTACTATTAGTGTAATTTTATGTTTAATATCTCCTAAACATTGCAAATCAATAAAAGATCACTGCGAACTAAAATTAATTGTAACCATAATTTTGAAAGTTTAGAAGCAAAGCTCGAAACAACCTGTCGGGTCCATGTAACTTTTGGTGGGGGATTACCAGACACTGAACATTTAATAACTACGTTCTCTCCAACATTCACAAGCAGTGGATTTGTATCTGGCGATATAGAAACCGTAGGATGTACTAAAAAGGAAAGCTTAAATTTATCAAACTTCGCGAAATAAGTATGGAAATTATAGCTTCACCACTTTTAATCCATTAATTTTATTTATTTGAGAGGATAACGTGGGTAACTAAATCCCTAAGTTTTAAATTTCTTTGAAAATAGGTAATTGTCAGTGTTTATTTTGTTGTTTGTTTTGATGTCTAGCATGTTTTTGTTCCTTCCATACCTAGTCAGGTGAAACTATAAGAAACCCAAAAATATGAAGGCCGCACCGTTTACTTCCAATGTATGCGTTATTGACATCTCAGGTGATGTTATCTCGCAAACATATTTTGCTCCATCATATGGCTCCACTCGGTCGATCACTAACGTAAAATTCTAAAAAACAGTCAAGAATTCTAAAAATGCAGTCCACTGAGTTTGATTTGCATGATTCAAAGATTCGGAAAATATATACAAGTTTGCTAATTTATGAGGGGGAACGATTGCCATTCCCAAATTTTAGAAATAGAAGCTTCGCATATATTTTTAAAACTATTTTAGTGCTACTTCTGTAATGTCCAAAATAGTTATGGGAAAGGCGAGAGAGCTTAGTTAGTCAGCAAAAAGTGAAGAATTGATGCAGTGAAGACGATAAGGGAAGGTTGGCAAGATACAGAAGTCTTTAAAATGGAGAAAGTGGGCAAGTGGAGAACGAGTGACAAGATTTACAGTAGTAATAAGCATCAGTATATATGCGATAAATGAAAAGACCGAATAACTGTGAATTACTGCCATAGCCATTACAGGAAATGACAGAATGAGTGACCAGAAGAACCACATTAATGGAATAAAGGTTCTATTGTCAAGAGATTGTAAGCCACGCTTTACACCAAGAAAGAACTTATCCTTATTGAAATATTTAAATGTGATAAGTGCAACGTGCTTTTATTTCTCATAACTTCTATGGTAAATTTTGTGGGAAACAAAAATCATTAAACTCATTATAAGATTATTTCATTCGTTCTGATGTTGTACATAAATATAACTATGCGCATGGAGCGAAAGTTTTATCTGTTGTAACCGTTTATTTCTTTAGCAATACGTAAAACCAAAAATGAACTTTTCATTTTTCCGTACTTCAAATCTCGCAATTTCGTAAATGCTTGTAGACTGCTTTTTTTTTTTTTAAATTACAAGAAACAAACGAAAGCTAGTAAAATTTGTTTGGTGACAAAGGAGAATACCCATAAGAACCTTCGGTGACACTTCATTTACTTGGATCGAAATACTGAACAGGACAGCATCATATTTTATAACTATTCATCAGTTTCGAGGGAGGAGATTCGTTTTGAATTAAATTATATATATAATAAACTACGTTTTAGACAAATTGGTGCTGTCAGCATTGAACTTTATAAATTAAGTTTATGAAATTAAATAAAAAACCTTTTTAAAAGAGTGAAAGAAGCCGGAACAGAGGTAACGAGGAAAGGCCAACCATAAATAATCCCTTACTGGTTTCAGAAAGTAGTAACTAACATTATCTTCCCTGTGCAACTGGAAACGTTGATCTTCGTGAAAGATTTCTTCATCTGTGAATAGCACTTGTTCTCCTCGTTTCCATATTACTACCGCATCTTCTGCTGCAAAATCAGCAATTTTAGATTCACCACTTATGAAGACAATTACAGCAGGTGAAAATTCGAAATCACGTTAACGTCTAGCATAAAGACTTTCGACAGAGAAATAATTCAACCACACCACTTTTTTTCTTACTATTAAAAATTAAATTTTTTTTTTTCAGCTGCTTTTCTTGCTAGAAAAATACAGGCATACCAATGTTATGTATATTGCACGGTAAATGGACACTGTCACCTTCATCGACAATAAAAAGACGTCCCTTCGTTGTTATTATGGCCTGTGTACAATTGAAAAGTAGCAGCAACGTCAAGAAGATAGGGTTAGTAATATAATAATGCATCGTATTCATCTGTTACCTGAAAAAAAATTATTTAATTCTCGGAAAAATTTTCACCTGTACTTCTAACTCCCAAACGAAATCTTCACAAACAGTAACAAGTGAATGAAAATACATCGCTTAGGATTTATATGAATAGTTCAAAATATTATTTAAAAAACAAGTCTTACAGATTGTTGATAAAAAGAGATGCTAACGTCATTAGAGAAGATTTCCACTGCAAATACTGATGTGGATTAATTGCAATCTTTTAACGGAAAAATCTTGGAAATTAATTTTTAATTTTTACAATAGTTTCGTTTTGAATAACAGACTGACACATATTCGGAGGAGACGAGAAGGGACACTACTGTCCTAGTGAGAATAAAAAGTCGATAACTAGCGGCCAGCCTCATTGTGGAAGGCTTAGACTGAACCGGCCAACAAAAGCAGGCCGTCAGCATGAAAGGAATGCAAAAGAGAGAAATGAGTAAAGAAAAGAACAAGTTAAGTTAAGCGCAGTTTTCTCTTTATCATCCCCTTGCAGCAAAGTAACACTCATCGTACAAAAATATTATTTAAACGTCTACCGGATTTTAATCTTTATAGTTGTCTCTTTATGGGTAGTTTCTGCATAATTCGATCAATAAAAGATTTGGAAGAAATATTCGGAAATCACTTTATCTTAAACCACAGATCAAAACAATCACTCCAGTGAATTTAAACTCGATAATCAAAATCAAAGAATTCAGTTATCAAAAAGAGAAAGCCCTAGTTTTCTTGTTAGTACCAATTCTTCTAAGCAAGTAAACCGTGTTCTTAAAGATGCTATTTCCTTCTAATTAACTTTTTCATGCTGAAAAAAGCTACAAGAACGTTATTGGAAATAGTCGTTATTATTTTTGAAGTCAGCTTTGAAAAAGGATACTTCAAAAGGTAAAGCTATTAAATACAAATGAATAAATGAACGGATAAAGAAAAACCCAGTATGCAATATGATTAAAATATCGGGAATTAATTGACAGTCTGTATTATCGAAAAATTACAGCAATCCCAAAATAATCATGGGGACTTTGATTACTTTTTAATTGCATGGATGGACGTATCTTTAAATAGCAGGAATAGAAAAAACTTTTCAACTTCTCCTTTGTTTGTAATTGAGGGGAAGATGTTTTGAAATCAATTACACTAAATTAAAAGAGCCTACATTTATCTCTATGATTCACATAACAATCAAGTGAGCTGTTCCAAATTTGTTTCACCATTCCACTTATAACAAGCACTTTTTTGTGTAAAAATACAGTAAAAATATAGGATATAAATCTTGGCATTCTCCCTGAAAATTGAATTTGAATCCTACGAAATACAATTTGCGAAATCTCATACATTGTTTTAATTATTTGCTGTGAAAAACCACTAGAATCACTTGTCGAAAATACAAACTAGAACTCAGTCATGTGCCGTCAAAAGAATCCAACTGTGGACTGCCTAGAAGAGCAGAGTGCTACGCAGAAACTAAGTGAGAGGGAAGTACGTTGAGACAGTAAGTGATTTTCGTAGACAATAAATATATCATACCTACTGTTCGCAAAAATAGAAAACAAGGCCAGTTTCTCACATCAACTGCCAAACAGATAGACAGAGCAGTCCGTTGTGAGGGAAAGCGATCTAGATAGCCATCAGTCATTTTGGAAGTAGTGTTGTTCGAGGAGATGATCGCTACCGCGAACGGAACAACATCCGGCAGCCCCGCAACTGTCTCCGCCCAGCCGTGGCTTGTCAATCCTTCATGCGCTTAAGTTGCAATCCTTGCGTGGCCCACTTCTCACTTCCAAAATACACTATTTGTGAACACGTGGTATTCTTAATTTTCCTCCAATTAATACAACAGCAGTGACCGCAACTCCTGAATCCTCGTACTTCTGTGTGAAAACGAAGCAAATGATATCTGAATTGGAAGTGAAATACTTCAAGAGAGAACATCTGAGGAAGCATAAGAAAGGGCGTCTCGCCTAGCAACTGATTCTGATCTGTTCAGCTTCTCAACTCCCTTAAAGTTGCCCATTTTAGGTCCTAATTACCATGTGGAAAGCTCTACGTACGTTATGTGAAAGTTTAACTTCTAAACGCCGTCACCTGAATATTTGATTAATAAGAAAACACGTGTACTTTCCTTCGTATATATAATGCACTATAAAATGTACTATACGTCCATTTTCGATCGAAACTGAGAAAAATGCAGCAACATTAATTGGCTGAAGTATTCTTGAACTCGTATTTCAAATTCTTCAATCCGTACTTCAGTAAGTGTCCCATTTTGCATTCATTGCAAGAATTCATTTGTTTATAACATCCTGCAGAAAAATTAAGCTATAGTCATATTTACCGGAAGAACAATGTGTACTCTCCTCGCTTTCCCTAGTTCTTTTTTTCCGAACGGATACAAAAATTAATACGAACAAGTACATGCAGAGCCAAGGGTAAAATTACGAAATGACAAGAAAGCAAGGAAATTGGGCACAAGAGCACGTAGCAATGCCTTCACAAAAACGAAATTAAAAAGGAGTGCCATAAAAGAGGAACAGATGCCAGCTAATCCAAAAATTACCGACTGATTTTGGAAGTGCTTCAGTCTTCGGTCCTGTCCACTTCAATGTCCATCCGTTTCAGTCGCGAGAACTGTCCACTGATTGTTGCAAGTGTGACATTGAATTCCAACCAATGATGCCTAAATGTCCTAAAATCAAAGATCGAAAACATTGGGTGGCATTTTTATAATGTCACCGTCATCGATACTACCATTTCAGCCATGCACACGCACATTATTCAAATGGCATACAATGCATACAGACACAGACAAATACATATATATGCACATACATGTAATTATTACGCTTCAGCAAGGTTCTAGCGACAAAGCGGAAAAGTTGAGAAAGAATTAGTTGATTGTAATGCCATATTGGATAATGATTTCTCATAATCAAATAATGATAAGTTCGTGAAGAACTCCCAACTATTGCTGATACCAATTTAAAACACTTAAATTTTACTTGAGACTGCGAAAAACATCTGTGAAGATTGATTTGAAATGGATAACTTTGTAAATAATGCAGACGTAAAGATCGGGTAATGAAAACTAACTTATTAACTCATTTTGGAACAATGAAAAATAACGGAGGGATTTTGTGCAAATTTTTTGAATTGATAATAGATAATGAAATTGATACTTCTATCAACTGCTGCAAAAATCGAAAAACAGAAGTTTAGACAAAATTAGAAATTAGATGAAAAAGTGTTGCTGAAACATTAGTCAATCATTTCATTCTGAAATTCTTGCGGAGACAGGTAGCTCTTTTCTTGAACTAAAAAAGAATGCAACAATTGATATGAGTTACGAATACTATTGTTGACTTATTTTTAATAAATACCTTCTCTATAAGCTAAAACTTTTCCTAAATGTGTTTTCTGAATGACAATGGTTATGTACTCAACGGTTTCTTTATCATACATTTCTAAATAAAAAGTGAAACAGAGTTAAAAACCACCTATGCCAAAATCGCATGCAATTGGCAAAAGCTAGCAACTGAGATGTAAAATAAAAATTAAATCTTAAAAGGGTTCTTTATGTTGAAAACCATTGTAAACAGATCTATTTTTCCAATGCTGAAATTTCATGTGTAAAAAGAAATTGGAATCTTAATGATTAATGCTGAACATCCAATAAATTATTTCCACTGAACAAAATCGCAACTGATGGCTTACTTTGCGGGGAATACACATTGTAAACCATTTTGTAGAGATTAACAGATACTTAATTTCTTCCTAGTCAAGATGAGGGAAAATGTAACATATTGCAAGATTTCAACTAAAAAAGATACTATTTAAGCTAATTGGAAATATTTAATTATATATGTATTTGTCAGTATATTTGTTTTACCATAGAGATAATAAGATTTCCTTTATTATTGAAATGATAAATAACCAACAGCCTGTTCGATAAATGCAAATGTTCCAAATAGTGAAAAGTTTCTTTCAGCATCCGTAAGGACGGTCAATTTGAAATAAATCCAAAAGAGATAGATAAATCATGGGTGCAAAGCATGATTTATCAAAGCACCGTTTATATCACAAGTATAAAACGATTATCATGCTGTAAAATATTTTAATACAAGCCTTCAGAAATACCACCAGAATTTCAGTCATTTTTTGTTTTGACTGAAGAAGATTTTTTTTTCTAAAACACACAACTATATTATTTATCTACAATGCTTACAGTATCACAGAAACTGTTGGTTACTCCTCACCAGGACTTTGAATAAGTACCACCAGGAATGCACAGAATCAAAAGTGTGGCATATGTTATAATCTTATATAGTAATTCACTTAGTTGTGAAAAGGTCCACAACGATGGCTACAACGGAGTAAATAGACCCGAAATTATTACCTTAAAAACGATTGAATGCAATGACAACTTAGAACAGATAATCGTCGTTTGCTTCACCTCCAGGTTGGCCTTCATATGCAAAGAGAATTGTAATGCCAATAACGTAACGAGCGAATGTCCTTCATCACTTTTATATGTCGTGTCCTTTGACAGGACGGACTACTCAATGCAGATTATGTAATCACCGATCAACCTGAGTTCCATTATTCTGCTTTCATTTCCTTCCTATTCTTGCCAGCCAAACCCAAAGTTACACTTTTTTAAGAGCACTAAAACCTAAATATTGAAACGTTTGAACAATAGGTAGTCATACATGTGAAACTGAAATCAGATTCAGTAAAGCTATCTTTTGAGAATTTGAAATTTTATCATCAAACCTTGCTAAAAATATTGATCGCTCTCTCCGATAAAAGCAAATATAAATGGCAAATGCACTATAAGAAAAACGGACAACTTGTGATGTGTTTTAAATTGGAATAAAATATTAAATAACAAGATGAAACCTTCATCCGTAACAGCAAGCCGAAAATTTTCCGTGTAAAAAGAAGATATTGGAAGTTAACGCTTAATACTATTTTCAGTGATGATTTAGAAGGAATATGACCTTTTTTTCTCCGACAAATCTGAAAGTTTCAGAACTCCGATCAACATCATCAATGACAAATGAAGGACTTAAAATTAACCGTAGGTCTTTCTCCTAGTACGCATTCAATTCAAAAAAGATTTTGAAGGAAAGCCCGTTGCTTCAAATATCAAACCAAGTATTGATTGCTTGGAATTACAGTGCTTCACGAAAGTACTTTTCCAGGTATCAACAAGATTTAATAGGTGTTGTACAGCTATTCCCTCATTCATCTACTTTACATTAATTTCGTACTCTTCCTCCCTAGATAATAACGGGACGAAAACGAAACCAATGTGGTACTGAATTGACAGACCATTCATAAATGGCGCATACCCTCTGCCGCCTTAATTATTGCTCTGAAACCAAAGTGGATGAGATTCACTGTCCCCCAATTATCAATATCATTTTCATTGTCATAGCCATCATCGCCATTTATATTGAAAGCAACAACAAACAGTTACGACTAAGTAAAAACTTTTCAAGAGTTTTAAAACCATAAATATGCTTAATACTTTTAGCTCTTATATTTAACGCAACCACAGTTCTGATAAATAAAAAAAAATTAACGAAATTAAAATTTCAGAGAATGTAGACTGCAAAGTCAAGAAATCCATGCTCAGTTAATTTAAAGTGATGAATTTTCATGAAATGAATCAATATATATATATATATATATATATATATTAACTATTAATTAACTATATATATATAAAATATATATATAAAAACCTTTATATATATATATATAAAAACCTCAACGCATGCAAAAAAAAACCCTTCCTCGTTATATATATATATATTAATAAATAAAGCCAAGTTTTTCATAAGATTGTCCAGCTTTAGTCCAGAGTCCGATGGCTATACATCATGAAAGTTCATTACCTCAAACATCAAATCATATAATCAGTTCACTGTCGTAATAAGTCATAAGTCACCAAAAAATCCTTGGTTAAGAGACCTAACTGTTTTCCAAATAAATAAATTCCTACTCAGCGACCAGTGATATGACTTTTCTTTGTATGTAAACAGCTACAATCAGTAAATTAAGGAACAGATTCAAAATGGAGTCAGCAAACGATACCTATTAAATGAATAGTTGCTTGTGTAAGCTAATAAATGTGTAGTAAACATGCAGAAAAACCTCAACGCATGCAAAAAAAAACCCTTCCTCGTTATAATTACAATTACAACACAAAGCATTTTGTACACTGCAAGAATAAGTCCCGTATAACTGATTTGAAAACAAAAATGAAGTGAAGAGCTGTCGGAAGTGTTCAATCAACAAAATATTTTAATAAAAATGAGCAGGAGAAGGAGACGCTTTTGAGAGAACAATCAAACACGTAGTAAAACGTACTTTTAACCATAGAAATGCCGCCTAAGCTTTTCCAGACAAACAGAACATAGAATGCTGCTGCAATCATATGAATACACCAATCATTTCGTCTAACTACTAATTCGCACATAACTAGCAATTATTTGACTGCTTTCATACCATTTTACATTTTTAAGAAATATTAGTTTGAAATAGCTGCACCTTACAAAAGATGTATGGTACCGGTTTTCAAACAAACAAATAATTCCTGCTTCAAAAAAAAAAAAAAAAAAAAAAAAAAAAAAACGGAACAAGTTTGACTATCTGTAACACGCGAAGAAAACGAAGAGGAAAGATAGATTGAAACACACTGTTAAAAACTGCAACCAACTTGCTAAGTTAGCTCGTCTTTGAATCAAAATCTTCGGAATAGGAAAAAAGCAAGTGTTTCTAAAGATTCTGATGATTTCCTTTCATTTCGTAATCAGTACTTAGTAAACAGAGATTTGCAACAAAATTGTTGCATCGAATTTATTTACAGCGATTCACAAGCCGCATCCTCATTGCTCCAATTTTTAGGTCTGAACATTCATTACCACCATACTTTGCTTCACTAACTTCAAAATATTACATGACTAATTATATTATTCTCAACTACTCACCATACAACTACAAATAGATTATGGAAAGAGTTTGCGAAACTAATTTCATGACTTCACCTCACCGATGCTGGAGAGAAAGTACTCCACGCTTTAATTAAATTTATGAGTTTACGGCACATTTCTTTTCCAGTTGGCGATCATTTTTCTGATTCAGATGTAATAAAGTTAATTTAGTCTTTAATAAAATAACATTTTGGTAGACTTAAGAAGATGAAATATGATATGATGTGCAACACGGATAAAGAAGCCTCCAATTTCTCATTCAGTCCAAGTAAGCAGCTTATCCTTTGTGTTATCACTAAGTATACAGCTGTTTAAGTGTACATGAGTTGTTTATGAAAACTGCAACAAGCCAAAACTGATTTATTAATATGAGCAAACTTTTAAACATGCGAACAAAAACACTGGAAGTTGCAAGGAGTTGGCACGTTGCCAGCATTTCAATGAAATAACTTTTAATTGATAAATTATTGATGCTGTATCCAAACCAACTGTGGATATTCTCGCTAAACTGTTGAAGCTAGATAATAACATAGCAATCTGGTCATGTTTCTCTTCAGCGCACAGATGTAGATTGTTAATTCAGTATTTATGTTGACATCATCGTCCGTTAAAGAGTAAGAAGAAGGAACTGTTGAAAACGGAAACAATTTTTCAAGTCATTTTTAATACTGCTCCTTTAATTACTCAACAAATGCACTGCATTCGTATTCCTTCCAGCATAACAAGAACAAAATCCTTGGACTCCTGAAGTCACTGCATCTCACTCAAAACAACGATACTAATATATCTAGAACATTCGGAATAAAAATATTCATGAAACTGATGACCATTTATGAGACATGAAATTATTTCCTTACTGAAAGTATTGGCTAGTTACATCTACGTTTTGTGTATGTCAGTATATATGATGCTGTTCCAGGTATACGAGTCGTGCATTATGGGCAACTGATTTTAATGTAAGAATAGTTGACTTTAGGACAGGACTTCAGTAGCTGTCTGGTTACCCTCGAATATCGGAATTTATCGGGTAAAGGGTTGGATACCAGACAGCTATTAAATCTTGTCCTAAACTCATTTTACATATATGCAATCAAACAAAACATCCACAGTGACTTCCCTTCCATTGTAAATTAAATTGAAATTATGTCTAATCCGCTAGTCTGAAGACTTCAGGAACTTAGCTGAATTTGCTCAAAACCTGTTCTTTTCTTCCATTTCAGGCAGAAGGAGTAATATTCAATCAGGCTTTATTGGATTGCACAGCTTATATTTGAGAAGAAAAAAAATAAATAATGTATACTTACATATAACATCTCAAGTTAAACATTTCACTTCCTTTGTTGACCGATTTTTGGGAATGTTTTTTTTTTTTTTTCATTTTACCCGTTAAAATTAAAAATGAAAAAAAAGAACTGACTGCATTGCTGTTGGTAGTGAACGATAACATCAATTAATTAATGCCAAAATTTATCGTTTAATATTTTTCATAGTTTCTCAGAAAGAAAAAAAGATGAGCACTAGAATAAGATAATGGTGATTTATCATTAATCAGTCTCAACCTGGAAAAACAAAATAATCTGCATAACAAGAAAAACGAATTTAACACTTTTCTGTGCAGCAGCTGCGAAGCACTAACGGGATGCGTATGACATGTTTCTACTATTAAGATCTTTAACGAAGCTAGTGAGGAACTCCTTCACCAAAAGTACAGAGGATCATGGTAAGATAAAGTTTTTCTTTCTGTTGATTAGAAATCCTAACTAAGGTGAAGTAAATTTATTGATTCCTATGTTTTTCTGTGTTACGCTATTAAATTAAAGAAATTGCTTGAATTTTTAGTCGGTTATGGTACTGCTACCGAATTTATTTAAGTGGTGATGATTATAGATTACATCTCTTTCAGTTATACCGTCGTATAACTACCAATATATAGGAACAAAAACAAACATTTATAAGTCTCGCGAGATGGTTTGAACTCAGGTACCAGCAGTCATAAAAACAAACCGATGCTTCTACGTTCAGATGGACACGATGAAATTTTTTTCCCCTGATAAAGTCTGAAGCTTCAAACTTCAAACTGAACGAAAAGATATAAATCTGTATTCAGTACAGTAAGCATTTTACTTAAGTGATTCTGAAGCTAAACATGCATTAGGTAATAACGCAACTGAAGTTTGAACACATACACCTTAATTCACCATTTTTATTATTTCGGTCATAGGAGCAGATACGTACAGAAAAAACAGGAAAGTTTAGGACAGATAAAACACAGTTTCATGAGAGTTAGAATGAAAGTGAAAGAAAGATAATATGATTCTGAAATGGAAGACTCATTTTCCTCTTTCATTCTACATTTGCAAAAAGACATGGAGAAATTAGAAATGAAAGTAGGATGTAGCTGCTGATCAAACCTGACAAACCAATAATAACAGTATATAAAATCATATTGCCTCGGTCTTATATTGTGTTATGCATTTGGAACATCCAAACCAATTTTCAAACGACCATGCTTTTGTGTTGTTTATTAGATAAGCCAAAACATAGAATTTTCTACGCCTTTTCAGTTTTTTTTTCAAACATTGTTACGCCGTTTTAAATTTTTTTGTGAAGTTTTACAAATTCTACACTCCGTTAAATTGTTTTTGTCTATAAGTGAAGAAAATGTAATAAAGTGCATGTACACCTGCAACAAAAATTTTTCAATGAATTATATAAAATTAAAAATTAGTTGCAAACCCACAACTAGTTCTAGTCCAGATTAGCTTCTCGAAAGATTTGCATGAAGCATAATTTATCAACAAATATATTTATTAAGTGGACTGCAACAGCTGTTTTCATTGTAATGTGATTTTAAATGTCGTGGGATTGTATAATGTAGCTACCAACACAAAGTAATTTTTAGTCAGTTGTTCTTTTTAGAACAACACAAATGATTTATTGCTTAAATATATCGCCATAAGCAAAAATTTGATCAATGCTATTGAAAAGAAAAAAAGGAAACTAAAAACAAGAAATTTTGAACTAGAGAATATTTAAAATTTGGTAGACCCAGTAAAAGATTAAAGTTTTTAGAGAGCATCATTTTAAAAGAAGCTATGAAGTCTCGATTTTTCTTTCCTTTTTGGAACAGTTCACTTGAAAAAGCAAAACAGTGATCTTGCTAAATACCGTCATTTAACGCCATCAGTTGCTACACTAAACGGTTAATTGAAATTAGTGATTTTACATTTGACATGGTGAACTTGGTGGATTCTTTCACGTGTGTAGAGATGCTGAAACGAGTATTGGTGGCGGGGATATTTAGTTAGGTTGACTAATTTTCGAGGTCTTATTTCAAGGGGAACGAAAGAAGGAAGAGTAGAGAAAGTGGGTAAACAAGTAGAAAATTAAATTCAGGAATGATTAACGACTACAAGAGAAAATTTTTATTGAGAATATATAGCAGTTAATGTTCAGTGGTAGTGTCTCCCCTGTTCTTTTTGTATTTTTCACTGAATTAAGAAAAAGATAATCGAAAATTGAAGTGTTTGATTCGTCAGATGAACAACTTATATCAATCCAAATTGGAATTTGCAAATTTGCCATTGATATGAAAACAGAACTTCGCAAACCCAATTATATAAACATATATTTCAACTTTAGTTAATTCCACCACTTATGATTATTAATTGCGAATAAAAATGAGTTAATAGATTTTGAAATAAGACTGATATGATTGGTGAACTTTAAGGGAATTTGCCTGTGATATATTCAGCAAAAAGACACAAATGGATCTATACAAGTAGACATTCATTTATTTTAATTGCAAATAAAGCCATTTCCAGCATCCCGAAATCTCTTTTCTATTGCACATATATTTGTTCTCACGAATTTCACTTCACTGACAAGGAAACAGTAGAAGATGCTGCACTAAAATCAACAGCAGATATTCACAAAGTTTGAAGCAACCTTTATGAAGTTTGTTTAACCGTGACAAATAGCGATGAGGACAGCGGATTAGGTTCAGCTGCCACAAGCTTATCTCTCGCACAGGAGACCTTTATAGCAATAACTGAGCAAATGATAGACTGAATGCTGCTGACTATTTGCATAAGAATAAGGTAGCATTTCCCTTTCCAATGCGTTCATTGTTTGGTTTAAGTTCAAGCTGCAATAACAAATGACTTTCAAGTGCTAGGCAAACTTTAAATAGCAGTAGGTGAACGAAAATAAATCTCACAGGTAAAGAGTAAGAGTGGGGAACAAGAATTATCTGTAGCCACTCAATTTAGAGCCAACCCCTGGAGTTATTTAATTCTTACATTTATAATAGTCTTTTAGTTAGCTAACTCAATAGTTATCGAAATCCCCCACCTTTCTTTTGTATCCTGAGGTCATGAAATTTTCATATTCACTACATCTTTTTCCGACCAGAAACATTATATAGTGTACTACTACGATAGAAAAAGTTGTGCTAATTACACAATGAAATCTGATGAAGTTTTCCTTCTGTACATGTTCTGCTAAAAGCCAGCATCTAAGTAGTTTTAATCAGTTTCTATGTGGAGTTCCGTCTTGATTTACTTAAGTTTGAAGCTCTAATTATGATTGGATTCAACTTGAATTTATTCACAAACATATTACACTTATTAAATCGTCTACATAAATATTGGTAAGGAAGCAATTTGTGTCTATTTTCCCAGATCAGTGCAAGCAGAACTTAATTGATCTTCACATAACCGTAAGGAGCACCTGCTTTTGGCCCAGGAATAATGTGGTCTTGCATAATTCTTCTCTCCAGCGTTGCTTTCATAACTTTTTCGTGCAAAAGTTCATTAAAAAGTTTACAGATAAACTGCATAAACCTTTTCAAAGTTTTTGCCCTAAAACTTGAATATTTTCAGAAAAATTTGAAACACAGCTGCCGATAATAGCGGTAATATTCAGTAATAGTCATTTTAACAATCATCATGATTTATAGAACGACATTCATTAATTAGCTATTGTAAAGTGTAGTGAAGCAATGTTCGGAGAATAGCGAAAAGTTGAAGTCATCAACGGAAGCAAAACAGTGTCAGGCATTAGAAGGAAATTATTATTATGACAAGAGGTGGTAGAAAAGAAAGCATAATGAAAGCGAATAAGAAAAGAAATTCATATCATTTCATCCGTGGATTCCAAATTAATTTCCTGAATAATTCAGCTCCCAGGTATACCTTATCTTTGCTGAAAGATTTTTCGGGATAATTTTCAAAATATTTTTACTTAATTCTTCAAGCCCTCGAATTAACTCCAATTTTGAAGGAATTAAATCCAGGAAATTGAATTTAATTTTGTTGCTATAAAAAATGTTAATAGATTTCTAAGAAAAATAAGCAAATTTATCCCTTCGATAATCTTGCTTAAGTTTGAAATCACTGACAAGAAAAATGTGGGAAGATTATAAACCTTAGAAACCATTTGAAACAATGCAATGATTTGAAACTCAAGATGCTCAATTTGTTTATTAATTAGCCTCTTTTCCACTCTATTCACATGAGTGTTATTACTGAATACATTAAGCATTAAAATTTAAAAAAAAGAAAAACGCACTAAAAAATTTTTTGTGAAAAGGAAGTAATGTTCGAATGCCTGCATAATTTTTTAAATTTTAATCGGATCATGAAAAAGGCAAAAGGTCAGAGATCGAGGAAAAAAATTTTTTTTTAAGAAAACTGGGAAAGAAAAATATTAAAATGATGCGGTTGAGATAATAAAAATGGCAGGTTGGAAAATCGCCCTGCTACAAAGTTTTACTTGCTGGAACTAAATATTATGATATTAACACACTCCGTGGGTGAACAAATAAATTCAAAGTTTGTAACTATACCATACTATTTTGAGTGGAATATGATTAAAATACTTCTTCCATCTTTCATATATTTCTGTTTTCCTTAGCAAAACAATTACAGTAAGTTAACTAGTACAGTATGTGCTGAAATATTCAAGAAAAAAATTAAGTTATCTAATTTAGGTTCTACTTATTCTGGTTATAGTGACTTTGAAGTTAAAAATGCTGTTTGCTCAGATAGATATTTTATATAACTTCATGAAAGAAGCGTAAATGCTGTGAACACTTTACCCACAATTTTTGTTCTTTCAGTCATGTTATCCTGATTGCTGTGGTCGATTTCCAAAAACAGGTTAAACATACAGGAACAGCTTTTTGATCATTTGAAAAAGCTAAAGAGAGAGATAAAAGATTTCAGCAACTTTTACAATGTAGTATAACTTAGCTCAAAAAAAAAAAAACAATTATTGCGGTATTTTAAACTCAAAAGTTTCAAGATATGAAATTGACTGTTAGCTTCAGCAGTGATAAAAATCACAAAAGAACTTCCTGAATGTAGGAAAGGATGAATACATGTTTACACTCAGGAAGTCATTAAAAATACAACACAACATTGCTGTTGGTTTTCGCTTCGAAAATTTTATTTGCAAAACTCACTATTTTTTTTTTTTTGCAGAAAGTTTCTATTAATATGATCTTATCATTTCGAAATTGTATATAAATGGTTTCAAAGGCCATTTTCTGCCAATTTCAATTACCTGCCAGTGGTCAAAAACGATAGCTTTATAGGCAACGACATTAGCTGCGGAGACATACCAGGAAAAACTCATAAATCGAAGTAAATAATAGCTTCGCAAACAATAATTCATTTGAAGTCTAACTAGACTCAGAAATCTTAAATTTCCTACTACTCCTTTATTGCAGTTTTGTCAAACATCACAGATGCTACCTTAGAATTCGTCTGCACCAATTAAATAGCAGTCGACCACCTTTCTAACTTCACATTGTCATAATTCGAATTTCAAAATATCTGTTTAGGACCATATCATTTTGAACTACATTTTCAATTATAATTCACGGATGTCGAAGATATTGCAAGATGTTTATCTCCAAAAAGAATTTGTTGCTTATGATAGGGGCTTGTACTTGCAATTGTAAATTAAAAAATACATTTTTCGAGATGCTGGCTTAGTTTGATTTTTTTAATTTGGAACTCTTAATACCAGCTTACCCCTACCTCCACAACTAGAAATGGCTCTTAGATATATGCAAGACATCAGCGTTGTAAAGCTTACCATGTTAATAAGACTAAATTCATTTGGACTTTAAGAACAGTGCATCAAAACTGTTCGATTAAAAGTGAGACACAACTGCACCAAATTTGTTTCTTCTAAGTTAATTATCGTCGGTTTCAATTCACTACCGGTGCAATTTCTCACAATTCAGCTTCGTTCAAGACGTTTAACGCAATTTGAATGTGAAATTAATTTGTATTAAATAATGCTCAAATGAACGAAGTTAAGCGGCCACAGAAGATGAATTAAAAACACATATCGTGGGAGTAATATGTGCACTACGTTTCGTAGCGTGAAATGGTAAAATTCTTTGCAAAGAGAAAAAACGATTTTAGGAAGGATTTGATACTGCATTCAGTTTTTATATCAGCATGAAAAAGTACGTTGATGATAGGTATAATGCCACTAGGTATTCAAATGTTACAATAAAATCATGGTTTATCGTTAGTCTTTCCTCCTCACCTTTTTTTCCATGATTCGAAATACCAGGTGATGGAGTTTGCTGCATCCCTGCTGATGAAAAGGATGTGCTGAAATGTAAAATGTTTCTACATGCCTATATAACATTTTAATTTGAAATACTCAGCAGGCACATTTAAACCACTAGAATCAAATACTGCTAGATTTTAGATTTCAAAACTTGTTGTACTTTTTAGTGCTATAAGACACCTATCCATAGAGATCAATAGCCAATGATTTATAACAGGGCTTTACAGTAAATGGCTATCCTCTGACAAAGCAAAATTTCCGTCACATTCTAAATAAGGAGTTTCTTATTACTGCTTCAACCACTAGGCTTTATCCCTCACAACCAGAAATGTATTTTAAAATATTACACTGGTAAATTAAAACTCCTCTTCCAATTTGTGAGTAAATTGTTGGGTTGCTTTGCATGGTACTGTCTTTTCTTAGTGAATCTTTAAGTTGCAAAGGTATTACATTAAAAAACTCTTATCTTAAAATCTTCAATGTAAATACATCAAAAGACCGCAACAAAAAGTGCAACGGCAGAAGTCCCCAGGAACTTCGTTTTCCAAGATCTAAAATACATAAAACTTTCTGTCAAAACATAAACCACATGAATCAAGAGTGGATAACAAAAAATTGAGAAGCGGATTAAGTACACTCGACACATGCAAATTAAAAGCATTCATGATTCGCCGCAAATTTTTCCTCAAATCCACAGGAAAATGCGGCACAACACGCCCCATCCAGGATACGCCAAATAAGACACCACAATCTCAACAAAAAATAAATGCACTTTAAATTATTGAAATAACTAGTCGTTCTTCGAGTTCACATGTCACCATTTTATTAAGTTAAATATTCAAAAAAAAAAAAAAAAAAATAGAGGGAACCTCCAACGCTGGATTTTCCTCACTTGAAACGCTAGCATGCGATGCTTCGCAAAATACGAAACAGCTGAAACCTACATTAAGCCGGCAAAAAATGATGAGAATTTAACATTTTAATCCAAGTTATGCCTGAACGCAGAGCTTACGCTGTTGACCCGATTGTAGATCAGTAAATCCTCGTCCGATTGAAATCAACAAATGTGCAACTCATCATCATATGGTTAGTACAAAGAAGTACTTTGTACTGTTCCATACCCAAAGGCTCGCTCGCTATCATAAATAGAAGGGAAACTTTTATTCCCAACAATTATGCTAAAGTTGAAAGTGAATTAATTTGAATGAGTCATGTACTATACACGGCAAACACGAAAATAATAACCGACAGTACCTAGAGATTTGGAATGGACCTGAATAATGGGAGTTTGCGAATAGAAAGCATTAGTAGTGTGCTACACTAAAATTTCAATAATAAACATGAAATACAGTTCCTGCGAATTAAAAAGCTACATGTGAAATTCAGATTTTCGTAAAATGTTTCAACATGAAATAAGAATTTCTTCTCGGCACAGTCTAGACTTACTATAGGTGAGGTGAGCTGGGAAATTCTTAGGCTCACAAATTCATGCTTTCTTGAAATCTCCTTTCACTTTTTCTTGGAAATCCGAATCGTTATTAAAGATCAACAAAACGCTGTAAAGGGATAGATAGTAAACAACATACAATTCACCAAGACCGATAGCACGAAGTGAGTTAGAACGAAACGCCAAAGCAGGCTACGCACATCAGCATCCACAAAAACATATTTGTTGAAATTTATTTAAGAAGTTCAAAAATTCTCCCAAAAATCATTTAGACTTTAAAATTTTGAATAGGCATGAATAAGTTATTGCTGCACTGCTTGGAACATAAACGTTCCGTGAATTTTTTAAATATTATCATTTTCAAAGCTCAACACCCTGCAAAGCATTTCGCGATTACAATCAACTGCAAATAGCAATAAATAATATTGTCAAAATATGAACAAAAAAATATCATACAAGTTCAGGTAAAAGCAAATTATAAACAAATGAGATCAATAAAAGTTGGAAAGTTCTTTATACACCCTACACAGTCATGTATGTCAGAACAAAAAAAGAAAAAATACAAACAAAAGTTACATTTTGAGCTAAAGAATATATAAACTAGGATTTACACCCACTTGAAAGCGCAGTAAAAATTTGTCTTGACCTACTTTCATTGAAGCAACAGTGAACAGGATTCAAACTTATGTCAGCTCCTTAGCATCACTGAAAAATGTAATAAACAAAAATTTAACCTAGTGAAGCATCAGAAGATGTTGAGGAATAATCAAGTAAACACTGTTGCTGAGAGAACCTAACCGATGAGATAAAACGACTACTTGGTAATATATGTCTGGTTCTTTCCACTGGTGATGATTCTACTGAGGAAACAATTCTACTGTTTGTTGGGACTTGCAGCTGTTGCGACGCTTCGTCACTTAACTCCATTTCTGGATCAATACAAATTGGACGTGTAGTTTTAACCTAAAAACAATGAAATAAGTTTTGCCTTTCAAATAAGCAAATCGTTGTTGTTACCTTAATATATACATATATATATATATTAAGATATAAATATATATATATAAACATATATAAAAATATATATATATATAATAAATAATATATATATATATATAAATATATATATTTAAAATATATATATATATATTTAAAATATATATATATATATATATATATATATATATATATATATATATATATATATATATATATATATATATATATATATATATATATATATATATATATATATATATATATATATATATATATATATATATATATATATATATATATATATATATATATATATATATATATATATATATATATATATATATATATATATATATATATATATATATATATATATATATATATATATATATATATATATATATATATATATATATATATATATATATATATATATATATATATATATATATATATATATATAATATATTTGTTGCATACACGACCTTGCATGTCTCAGTATTGGACGTACTAATGACAGAAAATGTACACTGATAGCTGCTGAAATAAGAGATAGAGTTTACATATGAAAGCTTTTCTATAGCAGCTTGAGTAATCAAGTTTGCCCCATGAATTTTAGCAAAAGGTCATTTCTTCATCATTAGTTTTATATATTTAAAAAAAAAAGTACTGATGCATGAAGAAATTGCACTTCAAAATTAAATACGCATAAAAAAGCACATTATGCACCTTTGAATAGGATGGCGGTGGACTCTGGGTTTTGGTTCCATCACTACGTCCACGATGTCGTTGTCTTCGCCTGTTTCTAGTAGAAACTGTACCACCAACAGCACCGTGCTGCAAATGGATTCGCATTCCAGCTGGTTTCACAACACCATATGTCGACAAACTGTAAATGAGCGAAATTGAGTTTGGGATAACAGTTGTAAACAAATCAAAATCGATAGCACAGCAAATTACCAAAACTCTGATTTCACGTAATCAAAATGATAAATTGTAAACACCTTGCAGCAGAAGGAGGTGGTGCAAAAAACTTCTGAGAATTCGCTTTAGTCATGACAGCACTAATTGCAGCTAACACAGAACTTTCTTCTGAGGTGTTATCATTAAGTGCCCGATGATATGAAGCTCCATCGGTTGAAAACTGTGAATTTGGTGGGGGCAGTGCGTTATATAATGATGATGATGCCCCAACTGAGTAAGTACGAAGTTGGAACTGAAGAAAATGAAAATTTGAATCTTAAAAAGCCAATTATAATCAAATTTGTTTATAACAAAAATATTTTCAAGATTTCAAAAAAATTCTTGACGACACACCTCAATCTGGGTGCCATCCGGATGTGCTGGTAGTAGCACTCGTGCCTCAGCATTCATCGGTAATGAATGTGTTGTTGCTGCATGAGCTAAATTTTGTCCCAGTGGTCGATGCATTGAAAAATGACAACAGCACACGCTTACAATAATGCTGAGTGCTAAGAAAAATAAAGCTAACGGTATGATCAATTCGAATGAAGGTGACAGCGTTGGAGTAACTGTTGTCGCTGCATCAAATTCAGCACACAACTGGAATTCATCAGTGAAAATAGTCTTTTATTCATAACATTGCACCGAATTAAACGTCACTATAAGTCTCTTACAAATTTTCTCAGTCAATAACAGCTGGATAACAATTCTGACCTGTCCCTCCTCGTCTTGACCGGCATAACAGTTACTGACACCATTACATACCAACTCTCGACTAATGCATTCAGCTGGATACAATGCAGCATTTGGTCCAAAGGTGCAATCAAAATAAGAAAGAGGATTACTACATCGACAGTGAGTTTCATCTGATCCGTCAGCGCAATCTTCTGCTCCTAGAAACAAAAAAGTAACAAAAATGTTTGAGTTCATCTTATCCTATCCGACTAATGAAGCTTTCAGAGACGGGATAACAAATATGAACAAACAACCGTTACAAATGAGAGCTCTGCCAATTGATGTTTTCTTATTGTCACATGGCCATTTATTAAAAGCAACATTCCGACACCAATGCGCAGATTCATCACTGCCATCAGCGCAGTCATGACGTCCATCACATTTTGCCATTGCATGTATGCACTCTTGCCCATCGTCACATTTAAATTGCCAATTAAGGCATGATGCATGTTTGAAACAAGAAGTTTCACTGAAATTACGAATTCAGTTCTGAAATGCACCGAAAATAGATATCATGTTCCTTAATCTTAAAGGAATACTAACCTTGGCGTTCGCAATCCAAAGCCAAGAGGACAAAGACATTCATGACGTTTTCTGGAATCCCGTGGGACTCGACACAAGTGGGAACAATGCGATACTGCACAGGTATGATTTAAATCTTCATAAAAATCCCTTTCAATACTCCCAACTACTGTTAATGCAAGAATACGCTTGACTGAGAAAGGTGACGGTGTATTCCATCTCAATTCATCCAAGGAAATTGTAGGAACATCATCCGTCAATTCCAACAGTATGTCATCATATCTGAAATTATAAAAACCAGAAAAACTATTTGTCATGTACCTAGAATGTAGGATAACTAGGCTATGGGATCAACTCTGACTGAGATTCATTCTTCGCAATAATTATCATTTTCTTCTCATTGATTGGAACCATATCGATATCTGAAGGTCGCGCTTTGATATGATGACGCACATCTGAGAAAACATGCGCATCCCGCGACCACAGTCCTACAAACAATCAAATTTAGTTCCGATTCTTCTCACTATTTTCATCAACTAATAAGAAAACATTTTCCGCTGACATAAAAACATTTTACGAGATAACAAAACATGAAATTATAAAGCTAGTGAGCATCATGTTCAAGCAGCTGTAACTAACGATAATAAAATCGGTTTTTTCTGCTCAATGTAAAGTTCATAACTAACCATTAGCCGTCGTGTAATATAAACGATCATTGATTTGATAAGCATGAAGTTTCACAGTGTGTGTTAGATTAGGTGCTTCCCACTGTATGCATTGACGACCATTCAGGGAACAACGAACAATTAAAGGACCAGGACCACCATCATCTACGTAGAAAAGAAGACTGAAATAATTGATCCGTCAACAATCAGAATTATAGAACACAATGAATACAGAGATAGAGAATTAATTTGATAAAAGTACTACAAAACCACGCACTTAAGTCGAGGAAAAAGAGCAATTTGTCGAGGATAAGGAGGTCGATCAGTCACTGCTGAACGCTCTCTTCCTGACACAACAACGCCGATATATTCCAAGTGATCATTACTCTAAATATAAGCAAAATGAATTTGCCGTACAAATTTATCACTAATCACATAAACAAGAAGCACCTTTATACGCCAAACATGAATGGATGACGCATGGCTAAGCCCATGTTCTGCACATGAAACAAATAATTGCCGACCAACTTCATCAACTGCTAAATGGAAAAGTATCGCACAATTCGAACGCCTCGACAGTGTGATTGTCTGTGTCTAAAAATAATTATCACTACCCTAAAATAATTTTCAGAATAGTTCAAGAACTCAATAGCTTAGAGTGCAGAACGTGAAATGAACACATACAACGGAATTTGATAAATCTGAAGACCGTTTAATAACTTTATCATCATTTGAATCAATCCAGTAAATAGAACGATTTGCAGAAAACAAGTCAACACCAACTGAAACGGGTGTGCCAACATTGGTTACCGACAAAATTGCATAAGGATCCTGAAACCACAGCAAATAGTAAAATTCTCGAAATTTAGAACCTTGAAACCCTTTTTACATAAGTCTAGACATAAAACATACATCTTTCCAAAATATGTCACCAGAAACCGTTTCCCTTAGATTGAAACGTATGAAACGGCCTCGAATAGCGACCAACAGGAAATGTTTTGGTGCTAAAATATGACAGTATGTAGAAAGTGTCGCTTATTGAGAATATGACTGCCCTTCGACAAATAAATTTCTACAAATGATTCTTAACAGAAAATAATTTACGCAGGCAATTCCCTCGAATGTGGTCAAACGTAAAATGGTCTTCACAGAAACATTTAGTACTTGCGTTATATAAACTTCCCCCGACAGCAACGCATATATCACTACAACCCCCATTGTTTTGAACACAACCATTCCAGCCTGAAACTTCCTACAGTATAGGTAATAGCTGGTAAAGAACTAGTTAACAAACAAATATATAGGATACCAGACAACCTGAGGTATACCAGGTGCTTATCTGGATATACATAGTTTTTTTTATTAACAATTACTAAAAATTCTGATTATGGATAAAAACTATAATGTGCTCGTCCTTCCTTCAATTTCAGCATGCCACTGTATAATCTATAAAAGATTAAAGCATTACACTAAAAATCTATAAAAGATTAAAGCATTATACTAAATACATAAATGGTTCACCTTTACTTAACTGTGCATGTGCAACAGCAAGATTCGTAACGTGACTGATACCATTATGCAAAACTGTTAAGGTACGGCCGCTAAACAGATCAATAGTATTGCTATTCATATTGGCAATGTATATTTGCCGATTATAGACAGCTAATGCGGCAGGTAATAACTTTTCACTATACACTAAGCGAGCACGATTTCTTCCTGCAGATGAATTAATATTTTACAATAGTGAATTTATTTTCTAAAAGCTCTGCAAAAAAAAAACCAATAGCTTTAATTCACAGTGGATGTATTACGCAGAATGGAAATAACAGTACGCAGATTAAAGCACTCTCTTTTCTTACGGATAACTTGCCCAATATAGTTTCCAATTTGTTTCCTTGATGGTATAAACTCTATCCTAAATCAACTACTGATGATATAAAAAAAAATTTTTTTTCTATTCCTAGAAGAGGTAAACACATTACTTAGACGAAGAATGCCTTCGTTTAAGATACCAAACTAAATCAGTCTAGTAAATGAGGTTGACTCCGCCAATGAATCAAGAATTCAAAAATTACAGTTTACCTGAGAACTTTTTGGACAAAAGAGGAAAAGAACAGACCACTGAAATCGGAAACAGAAATCCCTCCTCCTCGTTCGTCCAATTCTGACCACACTAACAACTCAGAATCAAAATCAATTGCGAGTGCATTAACTGTGTCTAGCTGTTGAACAATTACATCACCTCCTGATTGTTCGCCATGGAGAGGTATCTTCTAATTACGTAACAAATCATAAAATACAAGACGGAAAGCTTAAGAATGGTCTTAATTTTAGTCAAGCCATCTTCAAAAAAGTATTCGTAAATGGATAATTCAGCAAACTGAACAGAAGAAAATTCGTTATACTATACTACAGCTAGAACAAGTAAAAATCCATGAAAAACTTGTAGAAAAAATTCCTCGAACCAAAGATGCTAGAACCGAAAAATTGTAAACAAAATTTGAACATTTAAGCAACTACAAAAGAAAGTATTATAACACAAAAATATACCTACATTTATAGTGATTTTCTGCCGATTGTGGTAATTAACAAAAACAAGAAATCGATAAAACGGATGGATGACTAGATATCGGGGGTCAATATTCTCCCACGCAATTGTACGATGACGGCGGCCATCACCCCGAACCATTTCAATCCGATGTTGTTCCATATTACACCTTGAAACGATAAAGAGAAGGTATTATAAAACTGAGACTGACGATACTTCTAGGGTTGTCTTTTTTAGAAATCTCAATTTCTTTCGATGTCTTATCATGCACGGTTGCAATAAAAACGACTCTTGAAAAAAAAAAAAAAAAACCTAAAATCTCTTGAAAACTTTAACTGCACCGTACTTACTGTACAAATAAATCACATAACGTGAAGAAATATAAAAAAAGAAAGATATAATGCTGCTAATATCTGAATTCGAGATAATGATGACTGATCTCTACGACAGCGTGGATATGAGAAGTATTTCGAGTTTCGAAAAATTATCATTGTCCAACCAGTAAATATTTGAAGCAATCCAGTCTACTGCAATATAATTCACTGCGTTCCCTTCATATACAGTTTCCAGGCCGGACCCGTTAAAAAAGGCGCTACGAAGAAGCGAACGGATCGAACGACTACGTCCTTCCGATGACCAAAAGATCTTCTGGGAACTCTAAAAAGATACAGCCCTATCATAATAATTTAACAAATAATAATTATAATAATTTAACAAAGGGGTTGTAGAACAGACCACATGAAGAATTTTATGAATGCAATAAATTAACGAGAGTGGACAACCGAACATAACGACAGCAAGCACCAAGCAGACCATCATCCTGAGGCCAATTTCGTCACTTTATGATCCCAGGTAGAATTAAAATTTATATAAACTCAATCACCCGATCAACGTCGATACTAACTGGAGCTGATGTCATGCCAGCAATATTGATACGGTAATTATTAGCTGGAGCTGCTTCCAAAGAAATTCTCATGATGCTACTAGCTGTGTTCACTGAAGGGCTTTGCGTGTAAATAAGAAATGCAGTTGGCATAACACATGTTGTATTGTCTGCCTGTAGTTCATAACCAACTGGACAAACACAGCCTCTTTCGCCATTTGGTCTACAAAAAATATCATTTATAAATATCTAAAAAAAATTTTTTAATTTGTTTACCTATGCAAAACGAAGAGTTATGATCCAAATAGCTTAAGCAACCTTGAAGGTCTACTGGAAAACATCATTTTGACTCTATTCAGAAGTGTTTTCAGACTAAAAAACATCTCACAAATATTTTACAAAAACTACACTGAATTTGCATTACCTATACTAAGCCTATAATTACATCCGAATTCACGAACTCACAGTTTGACGCAAATATGCGAACATCCACCATTGTTTGTCTGACACGGAGACACGCCCTCTGGAATATCATTCAGACTAACCGCTCGAATACCCATCTGACCAAAGATAACGGAATCGGATACCACCGATAACTGCACACCGATGAAAGATTCGTTGTGTTGAGGCATACGAAACACAGATATTTTGCGACCATATAGAGAGTTGCAGTATAAGGAGTTACCTAGACGATCATTTTGTCACGGTTAATAGACCACGCCCTTTATTAAAGATAAGTTGACATGTTAAGTTCCTCACAGCTTGAACTTCTGATTAGCCCTCTGCTTTAACTAAAAGGATCTCAAAATCTCATTTATCTCTTCGGTATAATGCTCCGAGTGCTACTATGGACCAACACTGCTATTTGGTTTGGAGAAGTAAAATAATCAGCGTACTTATGGAAATCCCATCCTTACCGTCAAATGAAACTGAGAATACTTGATATTTTTTACATGACACTTTAAATATTTCTGAACAGAGAAAACAAACAATAAAACAACCTAATATGGTAAGCGAATATGGATGATTCACACTTTCTGAAAAAACCTGAACATCCATCTTCCCACTAAGAGCAATTGATTTAATGAATGACCGACTTCCTTCTGCCCAATATAATCGTTTGTGCTTGACATCAACTGCAATTCCATTTGGCCACGCATCTCTCTCTAATGAAACCTGAAAATTAAATTTAACCGTTTTTTGTGCACATAAAATATATGCTTGAAAGATAACAGAAACAACTGACTAATGAAAAAAAGCAAACAATTTTCCAATAGAAGATTATACAAGGACTCGTCTATGGGAGCCATCTAGCCATGCTTCCTCGATACGACTGGTGCTTTCGTGCCAGTCCGAAAAAAACATGTAACCGCCATCTGGATCCAGGGCCAAACCACGTGGTTGCTTCAGCCCATGCGATATTACTATCTGTCGTCCTTTGCTATACAAACTTTGTATCTAAAGGAGGAAAGTTTATAAGCTGGTAATTAGAAATTCTTCATCTTATAGTATTTCAAGCATGCATTAAACAATTTAATTTGGTGGGAGGAAATAGCACCAAAGGAGACCTCTACTCTAAAAAGCAGGAGTGGCAAGGACCGCAATATCGGAATATGGTAAACAATTCAAGACATAAAGAAATAAGGTTGGCCGGTCGACATCGCCGACATTTAAATTGCCATAGAATAAACTGTTAAAAGACAAACCAACTGAACAGATAGATTTAGTGTTTGAAAAATTTCTTATAACTGGACCGCTATACAGAATTTCCATAATAAATAAACAGCAACTACGAAAACAGAAGGATTAGGAACCTTAATTTGCGCAACGTTACTATCTAACCAATATAGATTGCGATTTAGCCAGTCAACAGCCAGAGCATCAGAAACTAATTTAACAGAATCTTCCACAAAAACCTAAAATTATCACAGTTCTTTAATAATAACTAAAAACCACGATAAAATTTATTCGAAACATATTCCCCAACATAATTTTACCGATAACGCAATTGTGAGTCAAACAAATAGGAAAATAAAAGCAAAACAAAACAAAAATAACCTCCATTTCTGTGCCGTCTGGATTACATCTGCGAATAACACCCCTATCTCCGTCAATAACGAATAACTTCTTGTCAACTGGATCAAAATCGATATGAACAACCTTACTGTCACGCATTTCGGAAGCCACACTTGGAAGTGGGAGAGGTGCGTGATGTGCTGTATCCAATGAGATAAAAATCAAGCCTGATGTTGTCGCCACATATAGCAAGCGTTCTATTCCTGAAAGTTCAAAGACTGCGGAAAAATTAAAACTGATAATTCCAAATACTTCTCGACAGAGTTTCTAACAACTTAAGACGGAAAATTCTACACCATGAACAAATCTAAAACAGTATGAAACGAACGTCATGACTTCATTAGTGTCATGAAGAAAAAACAGATTTTTGAATTGTTCTGCAATGAAGTGAAAGTGAGAAATTTTCTAAAAAGCTGTTCCAGAAATTAAGCACTTTGAGTAGACATTAGGATTACCGAGCTCTTTAATGAACTAGAAAAATAAGCAATATTGAAAATTATCAATCACCATTAGGTGAGCAAGTTAAACGATCTTGAAGAAGACGCACTCCCACCGGACATAAGCAGGACCGCCATGGTGCACCAGGAATTAACACGCAAATGTGTGAACAGCCACCATTTTTTGATGCACAAGGATTCAATGACTGCCCTGAAGCAAAAGAAAAAAAAAAGGAAAAAACTCCTTGAAGAATCACACCAAGAAAAAGTCTGCAGGACATAAGTAGCCATACTAACGTATCAAACAAATCAGTGTCACAACATATGTAAGCACTGAAAGACCTAGAAAATAATGCTGAGAAACCTACTAAACGGTTGAACTTGCTCATCAGATACAATCAAAGCTTCAACACCACTTGAATTAATCACTTCACGAATTGTATGATCACAGTCCACTTTCTGACATACCGTAATGCCGGAATTTTGATTCGTAACTGATGTCCATATCATGTAATCCTTAATTTTTTTCTTTCTTTTCTTTTTTTTCAGATTAAGACACTTTTTTTGGAGAATCAGAATAATAGCAGAAATTGTGCTCTCAAAAATCTCACATAGCTCAAAGCCATACGATTTTACAAGGATTTCTTCACAAAACTGAAAAAATTTTTGAACGAGCTACCTACATTGAAAACATCGAGATAGAAAGCGTTGACTTTACTGGCAACTGCTCGACATGATTCACGATCATACAATGAACAACTCCAAATTTGTGAATCATCCAGTGATGTTCGTGTACGAACGTAGTACAACATCCGACCTGCCTTAAAAATTGTTAAAATTCTATTAAAAAAAAAAAAAAGGAGAAATAAAAAATTGATGGATTGTTACTCGTTCCTAGTTGCAAACATCTAAATGTGCGTAATTGTACATTAATTTCGAATTGTAAATTTGGAAATTGTATCGGTTCATTTAAATGATGTATAAGGAAAAAGAAGCATGGTTAAGAGTGATACAGTTACCCCTCTCATTATATCCACACTTCTTGCTTCAATTTATGGCCTTCAAAAATAAGTTGAAAGGAAACGACTTCACGAGCCTACTTTTATTCATTAGTTATGTAAAAAAGAAAAGTGAAATCATAAGTTGTTGTTACATAAATATGTGAAAAAGCCTTTCGTAAAAAATAGCAATTACAGATTTTGGAAAGCAAATCCACCTGTTCAAGGGTAAGAGCCGAGGTAGCAATCACATCAGTAGTGTCATCCTTGAAACAGTGAGGATCATGGTGTCGGCCATCCATCCATGCTCGCTCAATTCGTTTATGCACACGATTCAACCAATACATATAGCTTTAAATAAATTGCAAACATACAAATGAGAAGTCTAAAGAAAAATTACAATCCATTTGAATTTAAAAAGGACATAAAGTAATTCAGCAGAGATTCATGTGAACAGCAAGTAAAAAATATGCATTATTTCGTGAACTGAGCTCCTTCTCAATAGGATACAAAAAGATGAATGAAAGAAAGCATTACCCATCAATAGGATCAAGAACAAGAGAATGGAGTGCATCAACACGAGGATTCTGATTTTCAAAACTCGAATGTAGTGCAACTGCACAACTAGTCCGGCTATCCAAAGGACATACCTCAATACGCCCTGCATTATGTACGCTGGCTGTTTCAACACCAACGTACCTTAAAACGTTTTCATCAAATAAAAAAGAAAAGGAAAAAAAGAAGTTTCGTTCTTAGGATGAAGTCATAAGTAAAGCTTAGTTAAACTTACATTCTTACGACCGGACTCCTCTGATGAATTGCCTTCCCACTACAGTTAGTAAACAAATATCTCAGTGACTCTAACCAATCTCATTTAAAGATTAGTCTTTATTAAACATAGGTGTTGATGTCTTTTTCAACCTCCAAAAAGTTTCTTAAAAACTGAATAAGGTATTACAAAAAGCTCTGAAAGCATTAAATAAAATTTATGCCACTGGAAGTTAATCTGCTTTAGAAATACTAAACCACATGATGGAGTTTTGAAATGAAACAGGAACTCGAATTTAAAAGATGCGTTTGAACTTCAAGCTTCAGCTAGCTGAGTATTCCTCGAAATCTCATACATTAAGTTTTATTTCACAAAATATAACGATATCAACCCCACATAACTAGACTATTTTTAAAGATATACTGAATACGAAGAAAGTTTAGTTGCATACAGTTTCCCAGTTACCCAGTCGATAGCCAGAGAAGTGACCGTTTCTTCGACAATACCACTACTGCGATGTATATAGGCAGGAACTGTGCTATTAACACCTAAAGCAATCAGACGAATGTTACCACTAGATGATCGCAACCAACTTTCCATATACGCCAGAATGTTCTGCAATGAAAACTATACTTCACAGCTTTATGACGTTTCGAAACACTTAAAGCTGGAAAATAAATACTTTAGAAATCTGAGTTCCCAATACAAATTTGATGAGGCAAAAAAGTTGCGTTCAAATAATCACTAGAGTATTCAACGGTATATTTTTTTTCTTTTTAGCATAAATAGATGTAAATGCCGAGCTCCATGACGTACATTATATTAAATGTATGAAAGGTGATTTGAGATCTCAAACTTTCATAACAAACACCCAGAGCAGCTGATGCAACTAAACCAAACACATCGACACAAACTGTGGGGATTGCAAAAATGTGCCCTCCTTATAGATGGTTTTTAAATGATTTTGATTTTTAACAGTAATTCCGAACTCGACAAATATCCAACGCGATGAGAACTGGAAATGACTCATCAATATCAGAAACGATTTCCGTCGCTGATGTGATCGTAGTTTTATCGACATCCAATGTAAGCTGTGTGATAGTCTTTCGCTGTCGAGCTAATACCGGGACTTTTATTAATACTGCTAGAAAAAAAAAAAACATAAAAACGTCCTCAGAAATTAATCTGATACATTAACATTTCTCATAACTTTAACGAATATGCATTTTGCTCTCAAACAGCAAAACCACATCCTGTTAATATATCTTGTGAAAATTTCTGGAACACATTTGGCACAAGACTGACAGGCGGACCGCTGATCTTTTGAAGTAGGAAAGAGATGGACAGGAAAGGACGAATCTAAAAGAAGTTTCAAATACGACAAAAACACAGATTGATTATATTTTCATTTATATATTCATGATGGCTTCAAAGAAATTCATTTTGTGATAACTGATAAGAAATAACCTCGTTCGACAACAGCATACAAAAGAGCGATGGCGAGCAGACGCACTTTCATGTCATTTCATCGGCTCCGAAATTCACTCGCCTGAATAATTAGAACTAGAAAATGAAAGCTGTGATACACTAGGCTGCTATTAGTTAGATGAATCCGTTTGCCTGCCTTAACTAAATTACAACTTAGATGCATTTGAAAGTTACAGAGAGCATGTTGATCAAGAGGTAGATTTCTGCCCATACTCGAAGTCAGCCTTCAGGTTTGTATACGGAGAGGTCCAAACAGTCAGACGTCCTGGAGTCAACCACAATTCTGCCCTATTCCTGCTCTTTACATCGCAGGAAAACCTGCCACCCCATCAACTTGTACGAGTCCGAACTGTCCCTTATATTCAGCAACCCGTGCCCTTTCTAATCACAAAATCCTGCTAACCATCTTTTGCTTTACGGTGGCGCAAGTTAAGGTGGCAGACTACGAGCGATTAAAATTGGTCCGGCCCAGTAAACAGGTACATTATAGTGGAGTACTTTTGTTATAACGTACGCATCTTTTATTATCTATGAATTAATTTGATGCAAAGAAAGTTAAAATGAGTAGTCTGGTAATGTCCATTACGCAAAATGCATTGAGACCTCACACGTCTCAATTCTCTTTACTAAAAAGAAGTGGACACTTTCCCTAGAAATTTAAGCAGGAGATAACAAGTTGCCTTCAAACTCATTTATACCTTTTACTGTGTTCTCCTCAAACTGCAGTTTTCATGCATGAGACGGCATCCATGTCCTTTATTTATGAACTGAGATTGAATACGGCTCAATACTTGGGAAGTAATGCCCGTATACCAAGAACAAAAAACAGTAGCAATGAAAATACATTTTTCTGGTATAAATGGCATGGGACAAAACATTGACAAAAGAGATATATTTCTTTCAAAATTGCAGAAACAAATTTCCTGCCAGAATACTAACATTATTTCTGAAACACTAATTTAACTGGCTTTAAATTTCTAGAAATTTTATTCAACCTTAATACTGTTTGAGGCTAAACACATTCCTTGCATTCTCTCAAAGCACAGTTTGCAACTTCACTAATTTTCTGGCACGAATATATAATCCGTTAAAAGCAAGAAATCCAGCTGTGTTGCCAATTAGTTTTCCTCATGACAATGATTTGTTCGCAATATCTCAAACATTCAAAAAGAAATTCTAAAAATTAATAATGTTAGTTTAATATTTTACCAAAGTGAACCACCACCAGCTTTTTGAGCTTGTTTGGCTAGATTGCAGGATATCTCATTTTCTATAACTGCTATTTAAACAACTTACCGTTTCAGATTTTCTTTCTTTAGCAAACTTTCATGATGTTAATTTCTGAATCTGCAAATATTTTACATTTTGAACTGAGAAATTATATTTTGAAACGAAAAAATTTTTTTTTCATAAGTGCAATAAAGTGAAAGTTTCATTAGGGCGTAGAAACAATTCATTTTATAAGACCATAAACTTTCTGCAAGATTAATTCAAATAGGAGAGAGTTCACAGTGAATGTCAAAAGAGAACGAATACTAGTATGCACAGTCAAATAATTCGCATATGTGCAAATTTAAAACTGTTGGACAAAGAAAGTGAATTTCGAATAGTTAACAGTCTCTTTTTTTAATGAGATTCTTGTATGAATAGTGCAAAACTGAACACGTCATAACTTTTCCCGTTATCCAAACTACGTTCAGTGATCTATCCGTTATTACCCTGTTATGCTGTTGGATCTATACGAGATCATTGATATTTGTCCTCCTTCTCCTACTTGATATTTGTTTAAAATGAAATAGCAGGATAAAAAAGAAGGTTCCTACAATGGTATTTGAAGAAATCAAATTGCCGAGAACTTTCTATTCAAAAATGCAGATGAATCTGTGGTAACTGCAATGCGGATGCAGAAGGAAGTGGCTATCAGCAAAGATAAACAACTTACGCCTTTGGCCTATATCTGTCGAACATCTTTCCCACATACTCCACCAACACTGTCAGATTGTTTTGAATCCAAGTGTTTTGTGTCTAGTTTTCTCTCCATTTCTTTTTCCACTTTAACAACTAAATATAAGTCGTTCATTTCTTGTAGAACAGCCTCAGAAAACATTTGTAATAAGAGAAATATCCGTACAGTTGCTTATTCTCCTAACTTTCTTTTCAGCTTCCACAAGAGCTTCCAGCACGATTGCATTTCTTACCAGTTGCTCCAGTCCCCCTTTCAAGATGTGATTTGGCCAATATTTAATTGCTAAATTTGCATATAGGCTTGCTTCTTCTTTGAAGTCCCTAAACTGAACAACGTTGACACTTATTCACATGCTGGAACCAAAATTACAGAAGCCTTAAAAAATAGCAAAGTAAAAGCACGCAACCCAAATAATAATTATTAATTAATATCTAAGCCTAGAAAATATTTAGAACCTTCTTGGATTACTAATAAAGATACATTGCTGCAAAAAAAAAAAAAAAAAAAAAAAAAAAACTGTTGTCAATTATTGCAAAAGAGCTGGAAAAATATTTGAATGTTGAGGTAAAACTAAACGACGTACAGAAAATGAGCAAATTCGAATGAGGAGATGTCGCTCATACATTGTTTGATGAGCTACTGGATGTTCTGGATAAAAAATTAGGAAATTTACTACTGACTCTGAACCTTGCAGTAATATCGATCAGCTAGCTATAATCATTTTAAGAACTAGTGGAAAAGAATTACTTTAAAGGAAAGAAGACTTTGAAGAGTCACTGGATGTATTAACTAAAGCAAGTAAAGGAAAACACTAGTTCAGGTTCAAAAGGAGGAATGAATCACGCAGTAATAAAAAATAATCGAATGATAAGCTAAAGAAAAGAAATTGACAGTATTTAGAAATTGCTTATGAAAAATTAAACAAAAAACTGGGATAAAGTCACGCAAAATACATGTAATGTCAACGTTGATCAGGCCCCGACAAAACGTTTGATAAAATTATGAGCGGCTGTAACCAAAAGCATAATGGGACCATTCTGCCAAATGTAGATTACATTTGGACATACTGGGAGATTTCAAAGTTAGGGGACGAAAAACTTACAGAACAGCAGAAAGCCTAAGCATTGGAAAAAGCAGCATACCAAAAAAAAGCTGGGAAGGTCTATATGGACAATCAGTACAGATGAACCACTAGTAAACAAATGTAGAGGAGAACCTGTACCAGGGATCGCATCACTGATCCTTGAATTGGGTTAGGACAGAAGTAGCAAGAAATAAAAGTTGGTAACCATTTAATTAATAATTGCTGCTATTAATTATTCATCAGTAGTGTATCTCGAGACACATGGAGAAAATAAAAATACTAACAAATGATAGTGAAATTCAGCAATGTTTAAATATAAACGGAAATTTTCGGGGTCATGGTCCAGCCGTTTTTCAATTTGGTTTATGCAATTTAGAACACACTCTGTATCGATATTTTCTGTCAACGGACATTCATTCTCACTGAAAACTTATATATAATATGTTTTATACCTTAAACGATCTCAGTTTGAAATAAGGAAGAATGATGTCAGGAAAAAACGAATGAGCTTACACAAGAAAAGAGGCAATAAAGCCAGGGAACAGTAAATCTTTCTCCAGTTCCATACCATATGCTATAGCTTCATCAGTGAAACCGTTGATAAAGTAAGCCTAGAAAAGCTCAATTTTTAATGCTAAGAACCGGTATAATGGATTACGAACACACAGTAGCTTAACTTTTCATCTTATCTCATGTTGAGGCAAGTAGTACTTCATCACACCAAAAGGAAAAGAGCGGACGCTACATTATTTCTACGAAGCCCCTGAGTGAAAAATTGCCAGCATATTGTCGAATGACGCTACCTTCGAATCAACTTTATCACTTAATGTTATAAGTGACACTTACAGAAAAAAGACACCACAACGAAAATAACTGGTGCTCAGGTCTGAACTGATCCTGAATTACTTCAATGTATTCTTCAAGTACATTAAGTGCATAACTGGAATGATTGTTTGTATCGTCAATTAGTGCTATTTCCACAACCGTATATTCTCTTAGCATGCTGAATATAGAGGTACTTAAAATCCATTTCAATAAAGCATTTCTTTTGTTTCAGTCCCCAAACAACATTCCTATACCGCAGTTTTTTTCTTTTCAGTCGTATTTTTACCATATTTTGTCTGCTGTATATTGGCTTACAGTCCAATTGTAATATAGGAAATGAAAATGAGAAAAGTGTCCTAATTTGACCAACTAAATCCGCATGGAATATATAATTGTAAACCTATCCGTCGAACTCTTTTTAGGACAGAATTAAGAAGCCAATTTACGGACTGCATCACATATTAACATAAATATAGCAGGCAATATCAATATAAATATCACATAGATGTGAAAAAAAAAAAAAAAAATGCCGCGATTTCGGTAAAATATTCTCAGCTGGAGAGCCTAACATCTTGAAAATATAGCTCTTCCATAAAAGATGTCCCACATAGCGAAAGATTCAACTTTACGACACACTAACCCAGCATACAAAGACTGTTTGTCCGCTTTAATAGCTCGATCACACAAATTTTCAATATTCTCCAGCTTAGCCATATTCAACAAATTTCTCTCGATCCGACTTTCCACTGTACCTTCCAAAAGTTGCAAGCGCAGAATTACTGTCAGTGCCGTCTGTATATAAAACTGTGCTTGTTCCTTGGAGGAGAACATTGATAAGTTTATATCCCTTTAAAAGAACATGATATTGTGATGGTCCCATCTTTCATATCAATTTTAAAAAAATGTGGTTGACAAAATAGAAGGCGAGGACGCTGTTCTTGGTTTCGTATAACAGTTAACAGATTTGAAGGCACCGCAAGTACTGGAAAATGGCAGATCTTAAAGATATCCGCATCTTTTTCGAAGGAGTATTCCACATGGAATCCTCTTTAAAAAAATAGTTGATAATCTAAGTCCTGTGATGAAATCCTATCAAGAAAGCCGTCTTCAAATGTTATTCAATTTGGAAAATACAGCACGGGATGCTTTCCAAATAGCTGAGAAATTTTCGTACATAACAAATTGATACCCACACTCACTTTAAAGGTGATATTAACAAAGCACGTGCTATGCTCATGTACCGCATTAAGATTTGCTTTCTTCTACGGATCGGCACTCTGAACTGATCAACTTCCCAAAACGCTATGAAAGTATCCAAATAATTGTAAACCTTAAATTAATGCTGAATTTTTACTTAAAGATTCATCCTAAAATGCAGATCAGAAGCATATCAAGAAAACTACCAACAAATTGACCACCATACTCTGAACCCAGAGCAATAAGAGGTGGCTGTAAAGGTTACCCAACTTTATACCAGTTATTTTTTAAGGCAATGTATTTGGAAAGCCTTCACCTCATTGCTATCTATTTGCGAATAAATTAATGCCAGTAGCAGGAGTGATTCAGCTCTATGCAATCCTTGGCCACTTATGTATACACCAAGCAGTGTGTCAACAACTAAACTGTGATAACCTCGGACAGTTTGCTTCAAAGCGTCCTTATAAGCACTGTAAGTGTATAAGTAAAATCAGAGGGCGCAGTAATCTTAATAACCTTATTTTAACCTATCGAATTTTGTAAAAATGTTAGAGTCCTGCCAGTACCAGCACTATTTCAGCGTTACAAGCTGACAGTGCAACAACGGCTTGAAAATATAAATCTTATATAAAAGCCGGCATTCCATAAGGCTAAAGCTAGCTCTCTGCGCAGGAACTAGAGAATATTTTGGTGATCTGAGAGTTCCGGTTAAAATTCAGAGTAGAAACTTTTGCGGCTGGAGCCACTGTATTTATGAAGCAGGTTTGGGTTATACAAATGAAAATGGAGACTGCAACCTTTCAGAAAGTGTCGATTTATTCTGCGGATCTTTGTCTTCTGCACGAACAGATAATAAGTCTTCCAGTAGTACATCATCACACGGACATAAAGCCCATAAATTTATCCAGTCCGACGTTAAGAATGGTTTTTTGATGTTTAGCTAAATTATGAAGCTTTTAAATTACGAGACAGTTGCATAGGGATACAATCATGCGTATTTACGAGACTTTGAAGGGGCTGAGGGACACGAGAATTGGTAACAGCATGCCAGTAAATTTGATGGTGAAAAGCAATACGTCTACTTCTTCATTAGTACACCTAAACTAAATCAGCCAGAAATCAGAATTAACCTCATAATATATTTTTTTCAGTGCTTTGCTTCTCCAATTTTCGTTCCTTTTTTTAAAAAACTTTTAAGGGACAGCTCACATTTTTGGTATAGCTAATTTTTATTCAAAGTTCTTGCGAGTTTCTTACAACCCAATCAGTGAGAGGGATTGACATCTCGAGTTTACATACCAGTATGAGCAGCAGTATCAGTCTGCAACGCTTATCCGGGTCTTCCTGTCATTCTTAATCATGTGCCAAACTGTTACTTGATATCTGTTCTATATTAGAAAATAAGATCTACTTTTTCTTTTTCCAACGACCATGCCATGTTCGCCGTCTGATAAAAACAATAGATAGTGTCATCCACTTCCTCTTTTGTCACTGTTAAACGGTACTCCCTCATCAGTGCCGTGAATAATACAAAATCTAAAATTTTGAGATTGTTCTTTTCTACTAACCACTCGATTCTATAAGCAACATCGCGTAATACTAAAGCACTGGTGGCTATATTCAAAAAGCTTCAATCGAGTCTAAAACACTGCTTTATGTCAACTAGAAACAGCTAAAAAAAACCTTCATAAGCTGATTTGTAAGCGTGACATTCATCACGTAGAAGAATTGCTCGTCTTTTGTACCAGAAAGCATGACTTAAATCTTTTTCAATCAACTTATTGTAGCACTCAAAGCATTTTCTAAAATGACTCTGAAAGAATATGTAGAAATGATTACTCGTCAGTTTATCATATGCAAATGTCACTTGATTTAATTTGGAATAGAACAAAATCAAAATTTGTCCCACAAAAGCATAATGTAACTTATTCTCCTTCTAGAAGTTCGCAAAAAGAAACCAGATTTCTTTCTGTCCTATAGAGCACCCAAAAACAGATGCAGCATTTATCCTGATACACACGCAACATTTTCCCATCCCTTCCAAAACCATCTGTGATACTTCCGTGTTCGCCTAGTATCTTCATAGCACGTAAAAAATCATCGTAAGCTCCACGAAAATCTTTAGCCAGAAATTTTTGGTCACCTTTGTCGTGATATTTAGCCGCTAATCTTCTATGCTCCGTCAACTTTGCATCTAAAATATTTGCTTGGTTTCTTTCTTTTTTTATTAGAAATCGAGATGAAGCCTCCAACAGGAACAATGTAGCATTCGTCCATTTCCCATATCTTTTAGATATGAAAACATTGCTAGTATTCAAAAGATCCTGCTCACACTGCGAATACAAGTAATTAGTGCGAACGAACAGAAAAACTGTTTTAATAGAACCACAGAAATCTTCAATTTTTTATTCTTTGACTTGGTGGTACAAATTTTTTATTTTTGTCTCAATTTTTTTTCCGTTCCTGATATTCAGCTGAAACATGACTTCGTCCTATTTGCTCTCTTACCCATGCCGCTTCTCCATACCCGGCAAAAAAAAGGAGTAATAATTACGTGATCTAGGATTTTAAGCAGCCTCTTCTTATGATATTATTTTTTTAATATTGTTGCCTTATGAAAACCCACTAAGAAAAATAAGATAAGTGATCTTTCTCGAAATATCTTCAAACACATAGGAAATAGGACTAAATATGGTCGAGGCTGCAGTGGTTCAATTTCATATAAAACAAATTGCAAAAACCACCTCACAATTCCAATCCACTCACTACCTATGGAAGCATTAGTAAAACCGTAGGTAAAACATCATACATTCAGGACATTCGTCGCGAATTCCTCCTGGTGTTCTGCTGATATTTTCGGCTTTGGAATTACTCCATAGCAGGATTGGGTTGCTGACAGGTTCCATATCAGATCGTACCCTTACACTAGTATTACGAGTAACCTCCTTTGCTTGGTAACCTTTTTCCTTTGGTAGTTTTTGCTTGGCACTACATCCTCTATTATTAACTTTTTTGCGATGCTTATTTTTCTTCTTTACCATTCTCTCAAATCTGTAATAATGGTCATGCTCATAGAATAAACAATAACAGAGATAAAGCTCACTAATAAGCACTTCGGACGATGGCACTAATACATAAATACCAATATAAACACCCACTGATGATTATAAATTCACTCTTACCAAATCTAATCGACTTAATTTGTCTTGGTGAAGCCTATTATTTGTGAAATCACATAGCCTTAGTCCAAGTTACTTCAAAAACCGAGGCATTCAGGAGTTTCATCTATTTTCACTAAGCGGGAAAAAGTAACACCCCTTTCAGATGAACTAGCAAAAAAAAATGTGTTAGCTCTCGACTGTGAAATGATTAAGATCCTAAACATATACATCTGATTCTGGGACACTCCGGAATGTTCAGTCAGCCTTATCAACTGGTGGAAATGATGTACAAAGTGATCTGGATCTACTTGAAGACTGCGTGAGTCAGAATGTACCAGAGCAACCTTATGCCGCACAGATATCATAGATCATTCAAATTTTGTGACGAATAATGCTACTCAACCATAAACTAAATAATGGGTATTTTATTGAAATAATTTCATTTCTTACAGCGAAAAATATGTGAGATCGCGAAGAAAAACACAAATTTGTCAAATATATATTGAAAGAAGATCCAAATGCGAAATACTAGTATTGTGGATGATGAGTGGAGTGATCATACTGTGATGTAGTAGAAACCGTCTACATGTCGCGAAAACGATAAAGCAATGAAAACTCCAATGAGCTGAAGTAATTCCTCACTGTAAATCATAAGGGAGCGAATGTTTTACCTTTGTTTTATTACTACTAGTTTTTCATTACCTTAATTGGATGCACTTCATCAGTAGGTAGAAATAGAAATGAACGGAAACTTAGAGATAATGGTAGGAGAAAATTGCAAAGCAAATAATAAAAATTTGCCAAAGTCTATCTAACCTCATTGTTTGAAATGTCTAAAACCAGCGGTACCTGAAATGCTGCAAAAGATAAACCAACTGCGACAAATATGATCGTCTGAATGGTTAGCCAGTTCAATAGCTTTTCATGACAACCCTAAAAATCACAAAAATTACAAAAAAGAAAAAAAAAAACATCAACAACGGCGAGCTAATCTAAGCTTTAAAAAAACAAAAAAAAAAAAAAAAATTTCTGTTTCTGTATTTTCGGATGATTTTGGAGATCGAAAGCCTATGTTTTAATTTGAAATGAGATTACAATGGAAAAATAAATTACTTCTTTTTCGAGATCCTTTTAGCAACTTAACATTTAAAATCGCTTTTTATCTTGATTCAATTTTCTCAAACTGTTGAATTTTAATATATATATATATATTAAGATTCAACAGTTTATATATATAAGGTCATCTTTTACCAAGACATCCGTTGCTTTCAAAAATCCTTTCTCGCACACCTATTAATGTATTTTGTGATATGGGAAAAAGGAAGTTTAATAAGTAAATAGGTGAAGATAACGTGATTTCCTTAAGGAATCAGTAAAACCCAGAAAAACAAATAACAAAATTACTCGCAAATTTACACTGACTAAAGGTTAGAAAAACGTGGCAAGCAAAAATTGGATAAATGACCCCCATGCAGTATGAATCCCTACTACCCGCAGGGAGTCTTGGGCAAACACAAGACTCAGTGGAGGAGGGACAAACAGTAGGACAAAAAAAAAAGAGACAAAAATTATTACTATTCATGCAAATGCAGCACGAAACTGATAAATGTTAACGACTATTTTAACACTAATAATGGCCTATCAGTAACTCATTTGAAATGTAGTTTTATTGAATCAGAACCTTTTCTGTATTTCTTCCCGTTTTTTACTTTTCAATACATTAACTTAAAGAGTTACTTTTCGAACTGACTTCAGAAGACTTTAGATTTTATTTACGAATGTTGTTATCTTTTAATCTTCTAATCTTCAAAAACATCGTATAACATGTTCAAGCAATAATCACTTATCTATAATCTCCATTCTGTCTAGTTCATTTTTACTGATTAGAAATAATGGAAGCCTGCTTTTTTCACCATTCATTAAGCAAATTTTGAATTTTATGCGCTTTATCCATTCTATATAGCAGTTCTTGTAATTCTAGTTCTGCATTCTACAGTTACTTTTTAGAATTCAACAACTTAAAAATGTTCGACTTCACACGGATTTCACACAGTCCTAGAAACGTACTTCTTGACTCTATCTGAAATAAAAACGCAGGTTTCTTCTTACATATTACATTACCAGTATGTTTACATGGATCTAATCCAGGCGCTTAAGCTGTGGTTAATGTTTTGCCACTCTAATTATTACTTACTTCAGCTCAGAGAATTATGAAACTCGCGCATAATATAATCACTAAGCATGTTTAAAAGCGAAATCAGTCCATTTCCATTCAATTCATTTATGTAAGTTCTGAGAAAAATTTCTGTAGAATTGATTACCGTTATGTATCTTCATTTTGCTGCTAATAAGAATTGAAATTGTTATCCGCTACTGCTATATAACATCAACTTCTTTTTCTTTGTTAAAAAAGACGCAAGCATCATACCTGGACATTGACAGAACTATTGAAAGCAGAAGTATAGTAGTTATAGGTGGTGCACATAGGATCAATCGGTTTTATAAACCAAGCTCGTGCTTCTTGAAGTTGTTTGCAGCACGATTGTGGTACAAATGATATGGTACCGCGCTGCGTATTAGTTTTGTACCAAAACGAATCATAATAATCATAAGGACCAGTGGCACCACAACACTGTTGCTGGAAGAATATGGTACTCATGAACACATCGACAAATATATGTCTGGTTAATCATGCTTAAAACTGAAGTTAATTAATTTGCACTGAACTCATTCACGCAACTTTTTAGAACTAACCGTTGCTCCAGAAATTCCTCACTAATACTTCACCTTCGAGCACACTTACCGGTAGGAACAAATTACGACAAGCATCTAATTTGCAATAGATTTGACTAAATAAGATGGTAGCTATGAATAAAAATCAAGAACAATTGTGCGAACATAACAGTTGCTTAGTAATATCTACAATAAAGACAAAAGGTAAGAAACTTGCAAAGACAAATATCTACAATAAAGACAAAAGGTAAGAAACTTGCAAAGACAATCAGTTAAGGAACGAAAACAAGGAAACACTCAGATAACAGAAAATATGTTACATGCAAAAAATAATTATAAGGATAAAAAAAAAGCAAATGGTAGTACATAGAAATACACATGAGTAGTTAATTGTGGCTACTATTACTTTTCACAATTACCGTAAGCATTATACAAATGATTTATTTTATTCGTAAAATAATTCAGTAACACAAATACCAACAGAGCTAGACATCAAGCGACAGCTTTCTAATATACAACTTTTGTTCCGTGCCTGAATAAAAAGTGGCCTTGCAACTTTCGACCTTCAACATGGAAAGAGAAATCCGATGAAGATATGCAAGCATAAATTCCATTTAGGAAGGAAAAGAATAGGCGCTGCCCAACATTTAAGCCATAGGTGATGTGATTCGCAAATTTTGAAGTTTTATGCATTAGATTTCGATGGTTTGCGTAACCAGTAAAATTTAGTTAGTATGGCAGTAACAAAAAAAAGAAAAAGCAGTTAACCCCTCGGTCAATGTGAACAGCTTATACTGCTAATAAAAATCTTGAATTCTAGGATGTTCATACCTACGATAAGGGCATTCTAATTCAAAATTTCAATATAGATTAGCCAAAAATTTATTTAAGTTAGAATGTTAAAAATTTATTTAAGCTTTCTTGATATTCCCGATAAAACATTAAAAAGCTCACTCACGGTACTTTGTTACCACTATTAGAATACCGTTTGATGCCTCCAAAATTTATTAGCTTGAGACTGCTGACAACGAGCTAAACTTCTTGCAACTGGATTCATTGGTGTAGCGCCATTTAATTGTACACAACAAGTAATTGGTAGAGCATCAAAACCAGACTGTGGTTGTTGTAGAAACAAGTCTGCATCTGTCCGAGAAGATGTACGCCAGCGACTGGCGTTCCATTCCTTGTAATTCACTGAACCGCAGCACTGTTCCTAGATACTACTATAAATTAAGGATTCTGAGGTACTACTATTCATTGATCTTGGAATTTCTGCAAAAATATAACTCACATTGAACTGTAGCCTATCAACAAGCACTGTTACTTTGGCACTGTGGTCGACACCTGTACCGACACCATAATTTTCTCGTATTAGCCATTTCAATTTCTGGTCAAAATCAGTTGTCAAGAACTAAAATTTTCCATAAAGGCACTTCGTGAAAATTCAATTGTTGGGTATTTTCAATCACGAAAATGGAAGCAAAGACCAGCTCATTGAAAAGAACTTTTGGTTGGGAGAATTGATGGGATATATTGAAAAGGCAAATAATTCGCAACAAAGGGTATCAGGAATCCCTTCGGCTAAATTACCCGTAACTTTTTTTTACAAAGTACTTTGATTCAGCCTATATACTACAAGGTGAAATAATAAGTCTACAGCAATTGTGAAGAAGAGTTTTCTGAGCAGTAAAACAGTAAGTGGCAAAAGACAAGAAGGGAATTTGAATTTTTTCACTGCGATGATATGTAGCGTCAAATAATCTATAGACAGTAGTGAAACATACAACATGAAATGCAAAATTTTTTCTCCAACCATCAACAAAGCTTAATAAATTCCTATATTTGAATAACAGAAATTAAAGAGCAACATGGAAGTAAATATGAAATAAAAATATGGGAACATCTAGATTAAACCTAGTGACGTATGAGAAAGTGCTCAATGACGCAGATTTCTTAGCACTCTCTATGAACATCACAGTGGACTGACATAGCTTTAGAACATGTATTGCTCTTGATTAGTATTCCATCTTTAATAAATAAGATTGTATATTTATTTTATAGTCTACAAGATTCATATTTCAAGCGTTTTTCCAGAAGTTCCACATTTCTTTCAGTGTTTACAGCAAAAGGTAAAAGAAGAAAACAAAAATCTCGGCTGTTTTTCACAAAGTTCAACTAGTTAAGTAATTTGAATCTAACGGTAGTGCTACTTTGAATTAGAAATTACCACTAATGTTGCATTAATAGAAGCTAAATTTAAGAAAAGTTACGTAATACTGGATGATGTCGATGAGTGGCGTAACCCAGTAAAGGCGATAATACCGATCATACGTTAACTTTGTTAGGTACACACTAAGTTTATCGCCAACAAACTGCAATGTAATCCACATTACATATCATTTGAATGTTAGAGAATAACACTGAAAGGGTGCTAACCTTATTGCGGTAGAACAGAGCCAGACAAGCGATTGATATATCAGCAAAAAATAGTATAAGTAAACAGATCACGAACTGAAAAAGTGGTATTTTATAGCAGTTAAATATACTGTAAAATCAGCGTTTTTTTTTTTTGCAGAAATACACTTGTTGTGACAAAATTGCCACATGCTTTATACTTTTTAAATCAAGTAAGGCACAAACGTATCTACTGTACAAAAAAAGAAACTGGTGCAATTATTTCCAACACAATTTTCAATTATTAGAAGGAAAACGAACGCTGATGAGCAAATACAAAGATTTTTTGATCGTACCGCAGCAACCAATAAAACCAACTATTAATGTGACAGAGCCAGTAAAAAGTGCTAGATAAATAGCCTGACGAAGTAAAGGATCATCTTCTGAGAAGTCAACCAAGTCAAGGAGATAATTACGACGTGGATCCAGCAATGCCCACAGTGACAAGAATATTAATGCCAATCCCGTAAGCTGCAATTCTGGTACACATAAATTTAGAACAAGGCTAAAACAAACCAGTATCTGGTCGAAAAACTTTGGAAATATAAAAAGAAACCCACCGTGAACAATTGAGAAGTTGAATAACACTACAACACAATATGGTAGTTATAATTTGCAAAATGCTAAATAATAATTCAAAGATAAGTTCCAGTTAGACTGCTGACTATACAAAAATGATTAATTAATCATAATCAAAAAGTTATCAAGTGTTTAATAAATAATGCGTAAGAGTAATATTAATGAATGAAGTAAACAACAGTTAATTCTTTATTCCTCTTGCAATAATATAGCAACTACACACAGCTACTTCCATTGAAGCCAATAATTAATCATGTAGACAATTTACCCAGAATAAGATGGTGTAGAGAAGGAGACATATCTGTGCATACTTGTCATTAGAGCTCCCATTCATTGTGTAAATAGTTGTTATTCGTTCACTTCAATCTTCAAACTTCAATAAAATGATGCTGCACGAAATGACACAGAACGCTGCCCCCTCACGCATACAGCCAAGATAACCTGGAAAAACTTCATCTACTATCGATTACGGTCGATGTTACGCAGTTATCCTGGAAAGATCGTTTGTTTGGATTGGACTAGCGTTAGTTCTTATTTGTGAACAACGTTCTCAAACAACTGGATAGATTCTTTTTGAGAAATTATGTTGTTGTAATAAGAACGCTTTTACGACCGCTTACAAATGAGTTCTTTTGGTGGATGGATACTGTCTGACAGTTAGCAAAAAACATGCTTCATTAACTACGAGAAAAGTGTTGTACGTATTGGGAATTAACAGAAGTGTTGCAACATTAGGAGAAATAGAAGCTTAATTTAAGGTCATAAAAATTGAAAGTTTTGATTGTCATTAGTAGACATAATCTTAAATGAAACACTGAACAGCGAAGACTGTTAAACTGGTTGTTGCGCCAGACAGATATGCTAAAAAAATCGCTTTTTTACGCATCATAAAACATAGTCGGCTCCGACATAGACAAAGGACTCAAAGATAATGATATTCAAAAAATATCAAAAAATATAAACCTATAGATAAGTGACAACTTTTATATTACCTGCTGAGTAAATGATGGTTCGTTTGGAGGAAAGTTTCCAATGTTTTTTTTAGAAAAATAATAAAGCACAAAAAATGCCGAAACATTGAGAAGCGTAACAAAACAAAATCCAGCCAGTGAAAATGGAGTAATACATATGAAGCGACCAGTTAAATTCTGGAATCCATTTAAAATCAGAACGGAATAATTAGCTACTTGTTTTCAGTTCAAGTACTTAGCAAGTTACCAACCAAGTTGAGCTTCACCTAGACAGTTGTTAGTCATATTTACGCTAATTTAGAGATTTGTTATTAAGCAAAGACAGAAAAACAACGAAACGGTCGTGTACACTTAATTTGGAGTTGTTTTGGATATGCTGATTCCCTGGGAATCAGCTCAGCATCACTCATCTCTCATTGAGCACAGCTAGTCATCAACATATATTCGCGGTAATTGAGATGGATTCAAGAAGTTTAATCATTCGGAGAAAAGCGAAGACAAGCAGAAGTGTAACAAGCAGTGAGATTTATGGAATGTTTGATGTTTGGAAATGACATCCATCGATTGGTTTGGATGGTTGCCCACAGCTGTAGTGTGTGCAGGTGGATCTTCCGCAGCAAACGGTTGCTTTGCTTTTAAATAAACATGTGAGGTAAGTGAACCCGAGATATTCTTAATTGCGCACTGTTTACATACAACTTAGTCTTTACAATGAACCCCCTTCCTAATGCACTAGGGAGTTAAATCTGCTAGAAGTAGGACTTTCATGCGGAGTAAAAATAATCTCTGGGTTAGAAGTTTATGTAACTTTGAGGGGGGAAGGAATGATCTAATCGGAACTGAGTTTTTAGCTTGAAGCAGTTCAAAAATTCCGACTAGATTCATTTACAGCAGAAAAATTGCCAATCGTCGGCGATAAATGATTCCCCTCACTCAGTAAGTACCTCCCAAACGCCCTCTTTTGCTTGCTAGTAGCATATTTGTTAGAGCAGCAGCAGTTCAGCGCCTAGAAAACTAATAAATTAAAAAAATGCAAATAACTTTTCTAAGAAATTGCCAAACACTATTATCCCAAGTGTCTCCAAAATTGCCCATCACTTGAAATTAATCTTCCGAGTTTCCCCACATAATATAATGTACTGGTCAGCTGCCTCGCACTTGTTAATTTCAATTGCAGTGGAAAGATCGTTGCCTGCAAGACTGTATTTATGTCCTTCAACTGTCGCCATTGTATCATATTAATTAATAAACCCCAACAACCATTCCTTGCATAATAAGTTAGGTTTATAAGACAAATAAAATAATACTGAAAGGTTATATTTATGAAAATAAACATAAATTTTCTTTCTTCAGACAATAAACAAAATTTCATAAATTTAGTCCTTTTGAAGCGCAAAATCAAACAGCCATGCAGATTTTGCATTTTTTCGAGTGTGTGAAAGATGCCAAATGGAATATTCCAAAATAAATCATTTATACCGTTAGTGAATTCCTTATAAACATGATTTAATCTGGAGCTCTTCCTGGATTTGCATAAATAAACCGAAAATATACTGCCTGGTACCAACAAACGACTTCTCTCAACTTTTTGCGTAGGAAACTCGACTTCAATAATTTTGATTTGCAAGTATTCCAAATTCGCGATCAAGAACTAATGTTTTTAACAACCAACAATTTATGAACCTCTGAAAAGATTTTATCGTTTTGTCGCTCTTAATATTTGAATGAGGAATAGCAAAATAATTAGGCACGAAGCGCTTCGTGACAGACACATCTGATTCTTCGCAAAAATTTAATTGTTTAAAAAGTCAAAATAAACATGACGAGTTGGTTACATAACACCCATTCATAGCACACTATTGACACCTTGTTTGACAAGAAAGAGCATATCTACATGCAACTGAGAAGCCATACTCCTTCAACTTTAAAAAAAACATATCTAAGCCACTGCAGAACTATTTTTTTCAGTTTCTATGGTCTCGATAAAAACTTGGTCGTCTCATTTTTATTGAAACATTGTGTTTTTTGAAGCAGTTAAAAGTGCGGAGACCATAACTACATTTAGACGAGAAAAATATAAATAATTTTAGTCACTATAAATTCATAATTTCATTAAAACTATATTTAGTGAAATCCTATGAGAAATTTTTTACAAAATTTCGTACTCATCCTTCAGCTTAATATCGATAAGAATGTAAATAAGTAAAAACAAGAGTGAATTAAATTTTCCACAAAAATATAACATAAATATGCACTAAAAAAAAACCCCATTCCACTTTCTAAATTATTTAGTAACTGAGATGACCTAGTGAAATCAAGTTAATAATAGCTTACACGAAGTAATAACAACATATTCATGACAAGAAATCACATTTTATTATAATATTTAAATACCATATTGTTCAGAAATACCTAAGAATAAAAGAATAAATTGTTTATGAGATTACACATTGTCTGTTAACAGTGATTTCGTGGAACTGGAACTGTTTCGCAGTTTCATCATCACTTTTCTTTGCTATTTCATAATCGTCATCCATAACTTGTACATATTTCTAAAAAAAAAAAAAAAAAAAATGAAAAATTTCAGATGATAACATTTTATTAAACCTTTCATCCCATTCCTTACAGCAATTTTAACCATGAAATCATTGCGGATAACGGTATTACCATTTACATAAACTATAATTTTTAGTGATAACACTCTCTAACCTAATCGCGGCAACATTTAGAACATCCTAGGTGCTCCGACCATATAACAGAATGCAATAATGTGACGTGACTTATTCATCCAACCAAAAACCAGTCTGCAGACTGAAAAAACTGTATGCATAAATTAAACAATCAAACCCACTTTTATTCGTTCTGCTGCAGACAGCCAATTAGAAACTTCACGCTGCAGTTTGATGGCACGTTCTGTGTTACGACTTTCATTGCTTAGAACATGCATGGCTCCTTCAATGGCTAATATATACTTTGCCAATGCCTCATCCCAGCGTTCTTGACACTCCAAATCATGCGCCGTATGTGCTATTAATTCTGCGGCATGGACCCGAAAACAAGCATAAATTTCGAAAGAACTCTTAAAAATCGGAGAGAAATGCCGAATGAATTTTTAATTTTTGAAGTTAATTGAAGAGAGTTAAAATAAAAGATGACAGCACTTGAAAAGCAGCTTAAAAAATCGAGATAAACAGAGATCAATTTAATCCAGTTTCGAGCAAAAATAAACCTGAGGCCAATCACTCCATTCTATTTGATTAAGTGATTGTAGTGGGGGAAACTCCTTAACAACAGGTCGCAGAAGTTCTTTCATATTTTCAGCATATTCTAGATAACCTTTAATTTTTTCGCGAAATTTCACTTTCATTTCACCCTCATCAAACAATTCCAAACAGCTCATGTAGATTTGTACGGCATTTGATAACAGCTTTGTTGCTTCAACTAGATCCTGTGAAGAAATGAATCGCAATAAAATGTGAATATTTTTTCATTATAAGTATCGAAAGGAATTTTCCTCTGCTCTACAGTACACATAACAACCGAATGGAATTAAATCTCTCCTTACAAGATACTCGACTTTTATATATTGACGACGTTGATGTCTCTTCCTTGGGAAGAATGAAGCAATTACATAAATATATAAGCTATAAAGGTATATATACCTAATGAATAAATTTGTTGAAATCAGAAAAAAAAAAAAACATACACCTTCAGATTCAGCTTTCTGTGACTTTTTAACGTAATTATCTGCTTTATCCAGTTCAACAGATGACGGCAGTTTTGCAATATCTACAAATGGATGCATAAAAAACCGTTCGAATGTAACGCGTTGATCAGGATTACGAACAAGCAGCACTGCAAGTTAAACGTTTAGGTTTTTTTTTTTTTTTTGGATATGGAATATTCTAATTCTACGGAATACCTGAAAACAGTGAGTTTGAATATATTTTACACAAAAACAAACTTTGTAAAAGATCAAGGCAATCATACGAAAGATGCACATTCATTGGGAAATTTATAGATTCGTTTGATAAAATTTGTTCCACAAGTCCGTCATATGTGCTGGAAATAAATGGTGGCACACCATATAAACATTCATAAAGAATAATACCGCAAGACCTGCAAAGGCGTTAATTTGGAAAACCTTTCTCTCAACTTGAAAAATCTTCCTTCTCTTTTTTTAACTCAGCATTTCGAAGTCTTTGAAATCTAACAAATTACTTGAAGAAGAGTTATGTTTTCGAAAAAAAAGAACTTAACCATAAGTCGACACGACTGTCATATAGTTCTCGGCAAAAAATTTCTGGTGCCATGTAAAGAGGAGAACCTCTAAATGATGATGCCTGTTCACCCTTCTTCAAGTACTGCGAAAGACCGAAGTCCGAGATCTGTAACGCTTACCTATTTCAGCAAATATGTCCAAGTGAGATTCCTGAAGGAAGCTACGATAATGAACCTTTGTTTAATCACCTAACATACAAATTAACTTTAACAAAGTCTTCGACTGGCAAAACCTTAATAGAAGGTCTGTGTCGGTTAGTAAGCAAAATATTTTGTGGTTTTAAATCCATATGCGCCACATTCATTGCCCGCATGTACTGGATTGCCGAAGCTAACTGACGAAAAAAACGACGTGTAACAGCTTCAGGCAGTGAACCGTAATGTTTGATGAATGAGGCCAAATCGCCACCTCCACAAAACTCCATAATAAGATAGATGTTGTTCCGATCCCATTGAAAATCGTACAAATGAACTATGTTTCTAAAAAAAAAAAAAAAAAAAAAAAACATATATCTGGAAATCAGCGCAAACTGTTCTGTATATTTCACAATTACATAAGCTTCATATTATTTATGTGTCCGGTGAAATAACTAAGGTAATAAAGTGTGCAATCCACAGTTTCAGTTATTTCCAACAGGAGTAGGATATCACCTATTTGAAACTGTTTTTTTAGAAGCAATAATAGCTGATATTTCTTTGGAGCGATTTATTTTTAATCTGATATAAAACGTAAAGTATTGCCTGTGTTTTAAATTTTTCAAAATCCTTATTTCCGAAACAACACATTCAGAGCTTTGTTTCGAAGCATTTGAAGCTTGCATGTTCATGACTTTAACAGCTACAGTGGTACGAACACCACTGACGTCTGCAGATGTTGATATCGCTTTGAAAACACAAGAAAATGTTCCGCTTCCGATTCTGAAATGAACACTGCATGAAACAGACTACATCTACAAGAGCTAATAAACACATGACTTCTAGGCAAAAATGCAAAGATCTGTAATGAGGGCAATAAAAAGTTCATTACCTCTCACAAATAGTGCATCCAGCAATTGTACTAGGAACGTTGCACAGCTGAATGGTACCACTTGGCATAATTTGGCAACGATACTAACAATTAAAAAATCTGAAAGCAAAGACTGGCAGTAACTTAGAATCTTTTCGAACCCCAATATTCACACCAAACCAACTGATGAACAGCAACCCAGTTCACAGACTGATTAGGTAAAGAGTTCTATAACTACCAAAATGGATCAGTAATATGATGAACAGATTCGATATATAAAGTGAAGGATCAAGAAGCAGTTAGACTTGGAAGTAAGCGGAAAACATCAAAAAATGAATCGTGGGGTCATTAGCGACCAGTGAACTGGAGCCATTCGCGTAAACGTAACACTAAATTCATGTTGCCTTCTGATTTCTCAATGTTTTCCTCTCCAACAAGTACCATTTAAAAAAAGCAAAACTAAACAGAAAACCAAATGAGGACAAGAGACAGATAAAACAAAAGAAACAGCCGAAGTTCCGGATCGTCAATTTTTGAACAAACGCCGAAAGAATCGTCTCAAATGGTAGATATCCTCTCAGGAAACTTTCACAAATTACACCGATACCTTAATAAGACTGCGTTTCATACCATCAATAAACAATGCATTTCTTATCACACATGTCACATTCATTCGATCACACCTTCATGTCATCCTACAAACTTCGTATTCCTTCAGCCACCCTAATATTATAGTTATCGCGAATTAAGATGCTTTAAGTCTTCTCTCGATCCCCCAATCGACAACCTTTCGCTCTCCTTCCTCACAACCCCAGTCCACAGCAGAAATCCCAGTTCTGCTATTATTACGTATTGTGTGATGTTTTAGTTTATGATGATGACAAATTTTGTACTACACTGACTGCTTCGATATGAAAAATAGAAGTCAAGATGATGAGTTTTGTTTTCGACAGTGAATTCAATAAAGTGAGGTAACAGGGGTAGGAGATGCGAAAGCGGTGTTCAAGGGCTCAAGCAAAGTTGGTCATGAAGTATGATTGTTCTGGAAATGCGCTGGCTTCTGATGTCAGCGATTGATAGTAGAAATTATTTTGTTATACAATTTGTTCATTGAATAATTAACGTCTTACGGAACTCTTCTGATTTATCGGTGACATCAGTGTAATCTATAGCTCTTAATAAATTGCAAACTTGGTAATGGTAATTATCAAAGAAGATATTTTGTGCTTGTGTCATGTAATAATATAACGTTGACTCAGATTTCATTCTTTAACCGTGTAATGTATTCAAAATTAAAAAAGTAATTGAATTACACTTTTTGGCAGGTGCTAGACATTTTTAAGACTTGCCAAGGGTAATGGAAGAATTAGGATAGACATTCCATGTTTTTTTTGAGTATCCTATACTACCTGCTAATTAAAGCTAACATCCAAATAGGGGAAACAGAACAGATGTAGGAGGTGGGCTTACGGATACTATTGCGTTGTATATTGCGCTCTCCTGATTAAATGTGTAGCAGAATTTCAAAAATCTGGCCTTAACGTCACTGGTACTGTCATCTGTTAGGTGATTTTCTTATTTGTTTCGTTTTCTAGAGTATTCCTGCAAATTGCCATGATTTTTCTAAACTCTCTTTATCAACATGACATATGAACATAATATATTCTTCTTCCTTTTAATCAGAGAGAAATACCTGGGAATGGTGTGAGAAAATGAAATAGATAGATTAATATACATAGTTTGATTTATCTTCTGTTTGTGTCACTGATCTGATTTTCATAATATTTGCATTTTACCAATAATATATTCCGGCAACATACCCAATTCTCCGATAATGACAACTAAATGAATGCTCTTGTGAACATCACTTGACAATTACTGCATCTGTTTTTTTGTTCATATTACAAAACTTTTAATGACTTAAGCAACATGATCTAACTGGCAACTGATAGTTCATATATGGGTGTAATGCTTCAGAAATTTTCCTTTTCAACTCAAAAATATAGCCGCTTGATCTCTCATTTCTAGTGTACTTTGCAATCTCCCTAGTAAAAGTTTAAATACTAACACAAACATCACATGTGTTTTCGGTAAGGTGTAAACTAGTTTGTGCTACATAACCAAATTAGAAATCTGTTTTCTAATATCTTTTGGAAATACGAAAACTAGTTTTGTAGGTGTGAAACGACCCTTGTTTGTTATTTACAGTTCCTTTTTAAAAATTTAATAAATAAAAAGTTTAGAAAGAACTACCATATATCATTTGTGGCTTTTACATTCAGTCGTTTTCTCAAATCCAAAAAAAAAAAAACAAATCGTACATTTGTTTTGGAATTTGTATTTAAATATTTCTAATTATGATTTTCTTTCCTCCAGAACTCTGGAAAGAACAATAGAGCGAGGAACCTTTCACTATGAAATATTTGCTTCGTGGATTTTATTTACCAACTGCTTGTTAATTGTTCTTTCTTTCAGATATTTTCCTTTTTCCTAACACTTTTACCTGCTGTTGCCATTACTTCCAACAAGCTCTTCTGCTAAATTGGTTGTTAAGCAATATAAACTCGGGACTACACTTTGTGTTCCCCACTTTATCGGTTTTCAAAATCTTTTTTATCGAACCCACTTGCCTTTTAGCTTTTGTTTTTTTTTTTTTAAGTTTCTATAATGAACTTCAGAAATAAACTAACAAAAATGGAAAAGAGGGAATGAAAGCAGTCAGCAAGTACAAAAAACCGTAGAAAAGTGAAAAGTATATCAGTAATGATCGGGGTTCAGTGAAGTATGTAGTGGGGAAAAGTTGCCTTTCTATATTTCTAAAGGTAATATGGACTACCGCGTAATATGGACTACATTAGATTATGGCGAAACACGTTTGTTGCAGTGAGGGGGATGCTTTTTCAACAGAAAAGAAAGTGAAGTCATGAACACGAAAGCGGTAGTGAGTAGTTGTCAGTGATTCCCGTCTAGATATGATTGTGCTAAGGTTACTTACTAGGTTAATCTGCACTTATGGCACCTGGGTACTTTTCCTTCTCCCCACTTTATAGTGAAGAAGCAAGCGAGCCTACAATGCAAGTACCTCGCTCATTCTCGCCCAACAGAAACATATTTGAGGGTAGATAGTTGAAGGGCACTCACTGCGTATGAATCACTGTGGTGCTCCAAACCAGGAGGTCTCTACACCAAAGTTTTCTCATCGAATATCTGATGCTCATCGGAAAACCCAAGACATAGCTGGGGGCAGTCAACAAAAGTTGACCTTTCATTCAACTGCTTCGTACGGAGGAAAGCTGCTCAACTGAAGCTATCTTGAAGTAATGGTTAGGGTGGATGATGGATTTGACCTCACCAAATATGACCCTCAGCTCCACTCTTCAGTGGTACTGATGCCAGCTGACGCTGAAGATGAGAAACGTGGCTGCAGTGCGAATCGCATCCTTCTGAAAGCCCTCTGTCCCCAGTGAGTCTGTGTGCTGCCGCTGCTCGTGCCACTTAGGTCATAGCTACTCTGTTGGAGGCGTCATTTCCCCGTTGTCTGCCCTTTCTGCTGTGGTGTGTTGGCCCGTAGCAACCCCCGTCTTCTTCCTCCTTCCAGCAGCACTGACAGTCGGCAGAGGCGGAAGGTTTGGCCAAGGGCTTGCACTTCGTATCTAGTATCTGTACGTCTGTTTCAGGTGTAAGCCTGGTCACAGAATAAGTGCTGGAGGAAGGGAAATACGCGAAGATGCAAACGCAACGAAGCGAAGTCGCTGGTAGCAGTCCGTACTCTGTTGGTGTTAGCAGCGATGCACGTGAAGGCAGCCTCGATGAGGTCATAGATTAATATTCACATTACTATTTTGTTATTGACTCCGTTTGCATGAATAAATTAGTACTGGGACAGGTTGCCTCTTTATTGCATTCACCCATCTCTGTGTATAAATAAAACGGTTTTCTGACTGATTTATGGACTCCTTCCAAAAGATGTAAACATAGTAGCTCGCAACCTGCAGTCTTGTTATCAGAAATGACAGCGTTATACTAGTATATTCTTTGTTTCTGTCTCTTGTGGTACCTTTTTATACTTCGTAATATCCCTTTTGAACACTGGCGCAAAGATGTGTTAAGCATGAGGATGCTATATGTTTTCGATACTTCATCGTTTCCAGACTGAGCAATGTAGCTCACCATCCCTAGTCGAAGAACTGGAAAAAAAATATCTGTGCAACGTAGACATCGATGAATCGATTATCTTAATGAAGTCCTTGGTTAGTTTTTCCGCAAAAAAAAAAATGTTGCTCTGTTACTGTTTAATTCCTTATGACTTCTGACAATAAGCAGATAAAGGTTTAGTGAATTAATTAGGTTGGGTTGAATTCGTCAGCTCATTAATTCTTTGTTCTTCAAGCAGAGCCACCTTTGAATTGCAACAAGGAACTCTTCCATTCCACAGTGCTGAAATAGTCACAAAGTTCAGCATTGAATGTGTGATACAGGTTTCATCCAAATTTAGACAGGTACAAGTCCATGTAAATTGGCTAGCGAACACACGCTTTTGCTGCTTGTTCTCAATCACAAATATATTGATCGAATCGGTGAGAAGGCTCAATTCCTGTCAATCTGCAGATATGCTCGTGAAGTGAGTGCAAGTTGAAATTCCTCATTTCTTTTGCACACTGAGATTCTAATCATCTTTTTTTAGTCATTCACATGTTTAGGTTGATTTGGCCTGGAACAAACTCTCTTCATGGAGTGAAATCACTGCCGTTCTTTCTTTGCCAAGATTAGAGGTATTAAATTTGGGATATAACCCACTACATCCATCTTTGACAGTATCAAGCTTACCTCTTGCTGCAAATTTGGAGCTGCTTATATTAAATGGAACAGATTTACCGATGTCAACAGTGAGAAAATTATTGAATAAAATGCCGAAATTGAAAGAATTACATCTGTCGGAGAACAGGTATTTTGCTGCTTCAGTTTTGCGGTATTCCCAATACTTTTTTGATAAGATTCCGTTCTCAATTTGTACACAGGTAAATTCGAAACTTCTTGCGATGTCATGAACGGTATCATGCGAGCGTTTTAGGAATCTGGAAAATCATTTTGATGAAATCGATGAAATCATGTCAAATTCACTGGAGTCTTTGCATGTAAGTAAATGTGACATCTCGCACTGGGACATAGTCACATCTTTATGGAAATTTTTTCCAAATTTAATATCGTTATCTCTGTGTGAAAATCCTATTCGATCTACATTTTGTCAACTTAAAGTAGGTGTTTCCTAGTTTTTTTTTCTTTTTTCTTAGTCGGAAGGCCTTTCGATAGAGGTTGACGTATTGCAAAGTGCTGAGCCTTATTTGTAAAACGCTATTTCATGTTTCAATTTATGGTCTTTTTTTTTTTATTTCTGCGATTTGCGTCACAAATATCCGTAAGTATGGAAGTCTATCATTTATTATTGACAAAGGAAGCATACAACTCCTATTAATTGGCTACTTCATTTGCTTAAAAACTTTTTTTTTATTACTTTTGACAGTGGCAGAACAGTTGAAGCATACTTCTTTTCAGATAAGTAATTGCTTGAATGGAATTCGACGTTTGAGTTTGAACAAATGTCTTATTGATAATTGGAGTTCCATTGAGGGTTTAGCAGACATCAAAACTTTACAAGATTTACGAATCGTCGCTATCCCTTTATTTGATGAGTACGCGAATGATGAGTATTTCCATCTTGTTGTTGGGCGCATTCCACAACTAAAGATTCTGAACGGGTCAACTATATCAGCTGAACAAAGGGAACAGTCGGAAAGGTTTCTCATAAGGTTCTGTTTATTCTGCCATGCAATAGTGCTGTTAAATTTCTTCGCAAAATTCGTATTTTCTTTGAAGTTCAATCCACTGTACGCCACTTAACTCTTTAGGTCCTCTGCTTCGTATAAGCATTTCATAGGTGAAGTTAGAAGCAATGGTGAGGATAATTACCACCATGGACCGTGTTATCTTTGATTCTCTTCATTTCTTATTTGAGGCCAGAGCTTCAATGAAATTTGTAACAATTAACAGGCAGAAAACACGAGTCTGTTCATAAAACTGGTCAAAATCTAAAGATCGTCACTGACTGCACTAGGTTGTATCGTTGCTTATCATGATCGTGTGGACGACCCTTTGATGAACAGTAATATAGAGGTTTGAGGTGTTTTGCATCACTTTGAATTTTGATATAATATGGTATATTTTTCGGGACAATGCGGAAATCATCTTCGAAGAATTGGATCCTTCATTAGCCACTCAGTAAGTCTGACTATAAAATGACAGCTCTGTATCCTGACTGTTTCAGGTACTATGATATACGCGAAATAAAGCCAAAAATATTCGCTAGGCTTGTTGAGCGACATGGCCATGTAGAACAGCTGTGTAAAGTTGATATGACTCCTAAAAAATATGCCGTTGTTGTTGTGATATGCGAAGAAACTGGGTAATTGGGACTTTTTTGCTTAATTGTTAACTGACCAATTTTTATTGATTTTTGATAGATTTATCAAGATTTCTTCTTCAGAGCAAAATATTATTTTATTTTCTTCTAGATACAGTGCAAATCTCAAAATAAGTTTAACGCAAACAGTTTCTTGTCTAATGCGTGTGCTTGAAAAGTTAACCAGAATACCTGTGAAACGTATGCGATTGTTTTACATTAACAGTGGTAATCCATTCCCGAATGAGTTGCGTTTCCTCAATCAAAAGCTCCAAGCACTGCACATCGAGGATGGTGATAAGATCTGTGTTCAGGTATAACTGTTTTGTAAATATTATAGTTTTACAAGTCCTTTTATTCCCATTATCTTGATGGTTGAATTATCCTAGAAATGAGTAAACTCGTACACAGAAAAATTAGTAACTGACAAAAAATAAGGCACTTTCATGAGTTTATCCGTTCCTTCTCCAGCATTTTTCTCGGGAAGATTTAAAAACTGAAACTTTTCCACTCTCCTTACAGTACTCTGAAATGCTAATCCTGCAGAAGTACTTTAGATGATTTGATAACAACTTTAGGGAGTAGCAGAATTTTTGTCTTCTTATCTCGTAGTATAATGCGTTTAGCCTATTCCTTTAAAGGAGCAGTTTACATTCTTTTTAGATGTTGTCTCGCTCTTCATTTATCCACATTATATGGATTGTCCTAATCATAAGATATCAGAGTCGTTAATAACCATGTATCATTTACTCTTTCCCTATGAACATATGAGAGCCGCAAATTGTTGTTAAATACGATTCTGAAACATTTATTTTCAGTCAAAAATTGTAATTGGTAGAAAGGAATCTATCGCGAAATGATATTTTCTCCACGTTGGCAACTCGTGATTGTACCGTTTGGTCTCTGCGATGGGGCTCATTACTGTAATGTTCTATTTTCTTACAATGACTTTTGTAATATAAATTTATGTTTAATATTGCATGCATACAATTATGGTTGAAAATAATTCCTTATATATATGACTTCAGTTGTATCAGCTGATGCTTATGATAACACAATGTACCATAACTGATTGTTTTAAGATGACTTTTGTTGCGTATAATGGATAAAATTGTGAGGAATTTTGTCCTGGCTTTGTAATTGAAGTGATGGGTTTCATAACTTTAATTTTTTGATAGTATGTTTCATGTTTCATTCTTTTCCCAACTATTGCTAGGTTTAGTTAATACTTTGCCCTTATCGGGAACGTGGAATTGTTGCTAGATTTAGAGCATAAGGATCACTGCTGAGAATGGGACTTAATCCAGTAGTTTTTGAAGAAGTGTTATGTATTGTGCTATAAATGGCAAACAGGTTGAAAACGTGGCCAAATATTAAGAAAAAGTAATTCTTGGAAAAGACCTGTCGCATTAAAATTGATGTTGAAAATCTAAATTTTTAATAGGAAATGATTTGGGAAAACAACGTAACAACGTATTTATGAGGAATTCTAGAACTTCGGATAACTGGACTTATTCGTGCGGTGTGTCACTGGTCTGATCTAGGCGAGAAAGGTACTGAATCGAGTTAAAATAGTTAATGAAAGGTTTGTTCGTAAAAGGGAAAGGATCGAAACGTTTATCAGGAAAAGTCACTTCACATTTTTTTAGTCGTTATATTGTGAAGGGTTAATTTTATGCACTAGAGTTCTCTTTGGGATATTCACTACTTTGCACTTTGGTAATTGTTTATCAACAGAATTCTGTGTTTTGGTTGGATTTGTCTTTGAGACAGTTTTGTTTTTAATAACGTTTGATTCACTTGATGCGCTCCGATGAGCTCCATGTATATAATTCCACATTTGCTTCAACTGAGGACGAAGAAGCTTGCCACAAGCCCCGCGTGGAATTTCAGGAACGAAGTGGACAGTGCCATGAAGCTTCTCAAAATCCGGTATCTTCTCTTGAAATTGAAATAAGTTTCATGACTAAGAGAAGACAGGGATTGAATGAAATTTGAAGTTCGTTAAATTCGGTACTGAAATCAGCTCTTGAAATTCAGTTCGTTTTTTCATGACACTATTTGGTAATCACTTGGAATATTTAGTTCTTTTATAAATGAAAATACTAAAATTATACCGTCCAAGTAACGTGTGATGTCATTCCGTGTCAACCGTTGATGGAATGGATTTTTGACTATGAATGCAGCTGGTATCTCCGTCCCAAGCGTTTGTTCCCATCTTCCCATAACAGCGCAGTCATCGATTGCTGGATGGTCATATAAAGCGTTCTCCACTGCTGAGGGCCATATCTAAAGTGAAGCTTGGTTTTTTTTGGAAAACTAACTCTTCAAAAATTTTTTTCTAAAGTTTTTGTGGTTTGATACTTTTATAAATTGTTGTGGAGCAAATGCATGACAGATAGAAGTCGCTTCAGTTAGCTACTGATAATCAGCCATTACTATCTACATGACTTGATGACGAATTAAAATTACTATGCCGTGTAGTATCAAATCTTGGCTGTATATTAAGATTTCAGTCGTTGCATCTCAGGATGCTTCGGTTGCTAGTAGCTACTCTGGGCGTAACCACCGCGTTACATCATTTTCGAATTATCAGATTCTGTAGAAGTTAACAGAAATAAGCAAAGAGACATACCAGTATATCCTTGCATTTGATGACGTCTTTGATTTTGTTTACTACGAAGATATGTCCCGTTTCATCATAATATCCTGCATCACCTATGATAATGGATCATTACCATTCGTATAAGTTTACAGTCTATGAATTGAATAGAATATAATAATCAGCTTAAAAGTAATTGACTTTGCACAGGAATTCACGCAATCTCGAGCCTATAAGAAATAATTGTACCTGTTTTGAAGAATCTTGAAGCAAAAGCAGCCTCGATTTGCTTGGAATTCCTTGGTGGTGGTATTTCTACGGGTGGACCTTGAATGAGAATTTGACCAAGTTGTCCTGGCAGACATGTTTCTTTCATTTCCCAGTCCACTATCTGCATTTTAAATAATTTGGGGCTTTCCAGTGAAAAATCTTTGATGTCTTTGAATGAACAAACCTTAAAATGTATTCCAGGCAATGGTATACCAACACTTTTCATCCGCTCTTGACCATACGGTGCAAGGGAACAAATTCCACCAGCTTCCGTTATTGAATATGCTGAAGACTTGATTTACTCAAAGATGTTCAAAGTAGATATACAGGATTTACATGAAATATCAATTTAATAATTTGTTAAATAACACAGGTTAAAAGGAAAGTCTTTCTTTATCCAAAAGTTTGTGTTTGAACTTGAATTAGGTAGGTTGCTGAACGTCTTCTCTGAGCATCTATCTTAGCTTGCAGGTCTTGACGTTAATAGCAATAAAAACAGCATTTTATTGAGCGAATAATTCGTGAATGAAACTGGAAAGAATAAATACTGATGGGGAATGAATTCTCTTTATCGCTAGTAAAGTATGCAAACAAAATAAAATATGCAAGCTTTTACAGTAGTATGTTAACCTTGTCTGAGATCCTGCAATTTCAACCGTTTTCTGCACAACTGCATAGCTCTTTCACTGATTGGTGCTCCACTTGTAACAATACTTTTGAGTGATTCAAGATTATCTTTTTCCAAGTTAACATTTTTTGAGCAGCGATGTATGAATATTGGAACGACGTATGCCACTGTTATCTTTAATTTGTTCCAAAAATTCGAGGTTAACTAGTGTATGGAATCCCAAACACCCAGATCGGAACACTTACCGATTGTTATAATATGTTTCTTACGTACAATAGAAGAAACCAAATCAAGTCTACGAATCAAGAGATATTAAATTGATTAACCAATTAACTTTACTTTTTTTACCGTATGTCAAAAGAAACCTACTTTCCATTTCTTGATTATGTCAATAACCTGACGTGAACGCTGTTTAGGTGTCACAATCAACTGCGCTCCGTTTTTTAACGCTAAAAATGCAGTCACAAGGCCAAAGACATGATGGATATTCGCCGCTGCAAAAAGGTTCATTCTTGATGTGGTAAGTAGCTCTCCTTTAGATTAGTGCAACATATAGCTAAATTATTATCACTAATTCTAATCAGACACAACCAGTTAAGTTTTCGTCATTTCCGCTGTGACATTATTATGAAGCCTTTACACTGTGTTTAACACACTCCGATGAGTAAGATGAGAACGTATCATTTTTTTTCTCTGATAACTATGATGGCATTAGGAACTAAACCAGATAATAAGTTAGAAGCAAAATTAAAATCAAACAGAACAAAAATCAATCTGATTAGGAACAAGAAAATCATATAAGATGGTCATAAATTTGTAAATGACAAACCGAGTAGGCATTTATCATCAACAGATGGTGGTCCAAAGACAGGACAACTTAACTGCTGAAGGTTGTGAAGTAGGGAACGATATGATACTTTGATTAGTTTTGGAAATTTTGATGGGTTAATAGAATAAAACATGATTTCTTTCCGGGTCAGTGATGTTAGAATTGATTGTGAGTTTATGAGTTGCTTCTCATCCAAACGATGTCTTTCGCTTGTTGATGACTCCTGGATTTTGTCAAATTAATAAAGAAAGTAATAATAGTTCTAGGGAGCTTCAGGGACTAATATCATACTCTATCTCCTTAACATACAGATCTGTAGTCACATGAAAAGACAATAAAACATTTAAAACTCACAGAACAGGGACTTCCTTGTACTTTTCGTTTAGTCTTTGGTTTGAGTGTTACTTGTGGATGCCCTAATGATGTTAAACTTTCCTGACTGCAATAAGAAATTTTTGACTAACAATTAGAGATGTGGTTGATGTAATTTTGCAAAATTCTTATAGTAATCATTAAATAAGAGTTTTTTACGGAAGTTAATTTGCGAAGAAAAAGTATCGAAGGAGGACTTACTTTATAGACGGCTTTATATTGCCAAAGATTTCATCCAGTAATCGAATTGACTAAAAAGAAAAACATCTCGCACATAGCTGATAATGATGAAGGATTTTGGAGCATAGATTCTTTTATTGAAATGTAGTAATGAAAGTAAGAAAAAGCTGTAAGTAAAGCAAGACTTATTAAAATATTATTTTCAGTTATTTATATACAGAACCCCCATTAAAAGTTGAATCAGAAAGATTGTTTTTAAATTAATTTAGTATAAACTATATTTTCATTAACTTCTTTATTAATTCTGCAAATTTAGCACCCCATTTTTTGCATTTTAGTGCAGAGTCACATTCCGCTTGAGATTTTGAATTCGCTGCCAAATAAATTTTTTACTCACTAGGAGTAGCAAATGATACTATAGCTTTTTATGATACATCTGTGCCATAAAATAGTGGAAATTTTTCGAATGAGGTTTACGACGCTACATTTTAATCACTTTTCAATGGATGCACTGATTAAATTTTGAGGGACAGAATTTTTCCTAGTGTTTAATATATCTGAGAAAATACAGCTTTGTGACATGTTATCATTTCTTTTATACTGTGATGTTCAGATAATTTTGTCGTAATCTGATTAGTTAGTACTTTATCGAAAGTACAGGAATAATCTATCGAGTTTAAAAGATTGTTTTATTGTATGGAATATTTAAAATTGCTGAAATTAATCAGCTCTTCGTTCCTCTTTAGAAATATTATTAGGTTGAAATGCAATTGAAATGTTTGTAAAAAATTAATATTTACATAAATGGTGTTGCATAGTGCCATAGTTTTATAAAATTTTATCAATTAGTTTTCCTTCAAGTATGATCTTTCTGTAAGAAAATAACAACTTGGAGCTTTCAAATTTCTTTAAATGTAGTGAAATGTTACTGACGAAAACACGTCCATCGTTGCGTGTAGCTCCAATACGTTTAGCATTTTCCACTTTTGACATGCTGCTCTCTTCCGTGAAACAATACATTGCTCGACTTTTTTCCACCTGCGCCCATATTTCACCTAGAATAATTGAAAAACAAATTATATGGATTGGGAATTGAAAATACAAGGTTGAAGAAAAAACTGTCTTCGGTTAATTTTAATATATATAAAATGAAGTAGTTATGCGAATCGTTCAAGACTAGTCAAGACTTTCCATCAATTGTATTTAGATAACTGCACAAAGGATACAATCATTCACAGAGTTTGCAGAATAGACTTGTTGGATATAATTCATTCATTAAGGGTTTAGTTGGGTCAATTTCTGCACAGTAACATCATATGGAAATATCTTTTCGTTTATTTGCGGCCTTTCCATTATGCGTACTACTTCATCACGAAGAGCTTCTTTCACATTTTCCAGGAGGCCTTTAGGGGGAAAATCCTTTTCCCCTAAAAGTGAAATCCATATAACGAGAAGGAATTTCAATTCTATTCCGATTTGCTATGATCCAAAAAATGTATAACGGATAAATATCATGTATAGAGTGAACAGTTTAGTCTGCATATGCAAGTAGATGAAAACCAACTTGAGGACAAACTAGGATTCACCGATACGATAGGGGCCTCCAGCATTGAGCATGCAATGTAGATAAAGATTGCGTGTGCTGTTACCGAACAGATCAAAGCGCAGCGAGTCCCCTGACGAACGCCGATTTCTTGCAATCGTTTTACGCAGTTCATTGTACAAATTCGTAATTCAGAGTAACGCCATTGTCTCCCACTTTCCACGTCAACCTGAAATTTATTATATCACAATCGTTTCTATACCAGCTGTTTTACCTGGAGTGGGTCTGATCCAAATGTCATGCACTCACTACATTTGATGGAGTTCATTTTTTCCAAATTATTTCATATGTTGTGGACGAGTAGTGTTTGATCTTACTCAGTAATGCCCCGGATGAACTGGGATTCAGGTGATCAGTTTACATTGCCCAAAGCTGAGTTATATCAGACTGCAAAGAACAAATTACCAGAGCTATACTGCAGCCATATTTGAGAAATTTGTCGAAAAAATAATCAGCAAATTCATCGAAATTAGGTCGAAGCAAAGGAATTTGAAACGGACACTGCACATCCATTCGACAGACCTCAATACTTTGCTTTGAAACAGTATTATAATTAAGCGAAATTAATGCCATAACGAATTATTTGAAAAATTTTTTCTTTTTTCTTCCATGTAAAATTGCATTATTTTCCGATGTTCCTGTAACTTCGATGGGAGAAGCAACTGACAAAAAAGAGTTTTTACCAGATCTTCAGAAAGTAATAATATTATTACCGCGTCAGTTAATTCATGACACTTGGCTTTGACAAAACAATTTGTGTCGAAATTTGTTAAAGTAAGTCTAAATTTTACACTGAAATTTTCGTTTAAGGTCTATGATCTTTCAAAATGAAAAAAACATTTTTATTGACACAAAAACATAAAAATCAAGCCAGATGCATGAAAAATGAAAACGAAAAAATTTTTCTTCATTCCTTCCAGGTTACAACCAGAAGTTCACAAATCATAGATAATTAAAATGAGCAACTAAGATGTCAATATCAGATTCTAATTGGTGATTCAATAGAAAATTCATTGGAAGCGGCTCTAGAAATTTCTGAATTTATCTTATAAATGAAGCAAAACAGAAATTTGGTGTAATCTTCTGCATAATCAATTCAAATCTGCTTAATAACTAAATTGTTGAGTACGGTTTTCGATTTATCTTCAAAAAATGGCGAACCCATAAAATTTTTATATCAAACTTAGCCAAGATTTTCATGTTCATTTGAAGTTTTGTTTAATAAATTAAAGGTATTTAAGAAGAATAGATTTCATACAAAACGTACAATTATGGCACTAGAGAAGTTGTTTGTTAAATCATCAGAGATTAAGGGAAACCCATACTTTCAATGAAGACCAAGTTAAAATGTTTCTGGTATATCAAACTAGTTCATTTTAAAACTTTTTCTGACACATTCCATGGTGAGGAGTTTATGAATGTTGGAGAAACCGAGTATTTTTTTTTTCTTTTCTTTTTTTTTGCTTTATATTTCAACACGCCATTGTGTTTTACAAGAAAGAAAAATTTTAACGAGGACGGATAAATGTAATGATGAATTAAAAACTAACTATAAAAATTGCAGAAGAAAAATGTGATTTTTTTGGGATTTCCATCAATTAACTTTGCTTTTAAGCAGAGCATTACTGAGAGCAGTATTTTGGATAAATAATAAAAAACTTAGTTGATGCTAAAAGTCTAGAAATGATAATAAAAAAAAGACGTGACTGATATGTTCTTATAACTAGCGATTCTGTTTTCTGAAGTGGCACTTTAAAATGCATGCGGAATGCACTGTAGAGATGTTCCATAAATATAGTTTAACTAAGCATGGATGCTGTGCACTAATTAAAGAATTTCATACATTTCTCTTCCTTTATCACTACAAGAAAATTTGTGCTTGACATAAAGACACGATTAATCAGGAAGCGTTCTCATTCTACTGCAAAGTTGAAGAATAGTTTGTTTTTTTCAATCCCCAGGAAAAAGAAGATATATACACAAATTTTAAAATATATTTTTTATACCTCGGTATTTGTTCTGAATGAATTCTTATGGACACCCCATAGCAATGCATTGGCAGCTGAAAACAGTGATGCAGGAAATCCTCCACTTTTAAGTTCGCAGAAAAACTAGACCGCCAGGGATTTAATCAAAAATATCTAAAAAAGTAATCGTCCTACATCGGTTATGGAAGACTTCAAAGAGCACTAAGCTCTGCGTTGTCACAATTTAATATAAGCATCCTTTTTTCTTTAAACATTGAAGATTGTTGACGAGTAGAAGAAATATTCTTTTTTGTAGGGATAAAAAAACGGATAATTAATTAATGAAGCTTTTAATGCCATGCAGAATGAGTAATTGGATGATGAAGAAGGAACTGTTTTAACATGGGCAAAAGCAGAATGAGCATGGTTAATACAAAAAAAAACATTTTTCCCAGATTTATAAAAACGACGATATCTTTGTTTCGAATTATGTAACAATAACCACTTACATTCCATTTCGGTTAGGTGCGGCGATGCAAAAATTAGACAAACATATTTGAAAATTATTTGAAATCTTTTAATACCCAACAAATTAATAAGTGACTTCGAAGTTTTCTATTTAGAGGTGTTTCTGAAGTGAGCTATATCGAGACAGGAAAATATTCATCGTGACATAAGGGTAAAAGCTACTTTTTCTTTCGTAAAAAAAGAAAAAAGTTATAAAGAATTAAATATAATGACCCTTAAAAAACATGTCACCTGATCTTCCCTATTAGCAGAGAAGTAATGTTAATTGACAGGCTCTAAAAATTATGCTGAGAATTGATAGAAGAAGTTGTTAATAGACCAAAAATAATTTGGAATTTCTACCAGTATTCAAAAGACAAAAAACTGTTCATATCACAGTTCGTTTATTGTTTTGCTACATCAAAATGCTTGTTACTGCATGTTTTAGTTACTGATTACGAAAAAAGACATTTAACTTCAACAAATTTATGCAGTTGGCTAGTTGATTTATGGCACAATTGATCAAATCTGAACAAAAAGTTAAATCTATAGAAACATCGAGAAATGCACCCGTATTAAGTTCTATTGAAAACTATGACTACAACATTTGTCTGCCAACTTTTACTTAATTTGTAGTTTTTTTTCCGCGATTAAATTACTAGCTGTTATTTCACTTAAAGAATCTATTTCATGTTGCTTTGCTTATTACTTTATATAAACTGATAACCCTAGGTCATAAAAATAACAAATAAATGCATCACACATCAGTTTCTTTAAGCAATATAGGTACAATAACAGCAACATCACTCGTTGATGGTACCAGCAGACGATGGATGCAGTTTGTACGTCGATGAAACATACGACAGTATTTTCCACCTGGTTTATCATAACTCTTGTTCTGCATAATATATCCATCTTTTTCCGTAATATCACCAGGAAGTATCTAAACTTCACTTTTTAATAACTACCATACTGACAAAGCAGAAGATTTTAGATTACAATAAACTTGAAAAGGCTGTAAAATTCATTAATATATCAAGTGGAAGTTCAAAAATTACTTTGATATTATTGCTTTTCACTAAACGCTGCACTGTTGGACTCAGTGGTTCATATAATATATTCTTCTGTTGATACTGCAAATCAGCTAATATATAATCGACACCCAGTTCACGAGCTTGCCTTTGATTCAGTACTGCCCCGCGGACTTGAACCAATTTACCGCCAGCTGTTCTGATAACTTCAATGCCGGTATGTTTAAGTAAATGTTCACCGGCTTGTAAACCTCTAAAATAAAATATTAACGAACTCTAAAAGCTTTCCTCCTGGAATAGAAATGAATTCTCTGCACAATGCTTCATGGAAAAGCACAGAATATCCATTTAAGAAATTTTAAATCATAAATAGCTGCAGTAATATAACACACGTCATTACAGCTCCTTTCGCCCCTTCCATTTTCGTTCCTAAATAATGAATTTTCCGAATATACTCAGTACCAGCGAGGTCGATACACATTGTAGCTCTGCAAACAGCATTGTTCAAATAAATCTCACAAAATTTCTTCGCATACTATTCCGGTTAAGAACAAAATGAACATGAAACTCACAGAGCCAAACCCAAGATGATGTAGGCCATTGTGAAAAACATATACATTTGCTCAGTTGGTACAATGTCGCCAAAACCTGTTCAAAGCATATTATATTTAATGTGAAGAAATAAATGAAGATATGAAAATTTTCCTTTACGCGGGTAAAACTCACCAACTGTGGCCATTGTAATGAAGCAGAAGTAGAAAGCATCAAAATACTGCCATCCCTCCCATGCTCGAAACAGTAAACCGCCTATTGCTGTATATGCGACTAATACAAATAGTACCATTACAACAGGAATACGCAATTCATCCTGGAAACGGTAAAGAATTATTTTATTACTCATTGTATTTGATCTCACTTCTATTTCTACAAAATTACTGTCCCAATTTGGCGGAGGGCGTTCACTGCTTTACAGTACAGGAAATGTTTGAGATAAAGGAATGTCCCTATAACCATTCTTTTTTTTTCAGAAATGCTACGCTCACAACAATATTCTAGAAGCAAATAGTTATGGTCAAATTACTTCATAATTTATTGCATTCTTCTGAAACAACCGCGCGAACACAATCATAAAAGCCAAACACGCAAAGAAATTTCCGGTGAAAACATCCACTTATCTGAAACAAAGCACATAAACATACCTCACAACTCGATTCTGAATCACTTTCAATGCTATTTAGATTCATACTTCCAGCTTTTGTTGATACAGAGCTACTCTGTGCAGAGGAACTACGATCTCGATAATGATGTGATATTCGTCGTGACTGTCTGCGCACCTAGAATTCCAAATATTCGGCAGCATATAAATTTCTGAATAAGAAATTTAAATTTGATGAAACTGTTGTGAGTTAATTTATGCTTAATGAGCTTATTTGAGACACAAATATCCTAACCTTGCGTTTGAAAGTCCGATAGGTTCGGTAGAGAAAACTCAAAAAATCGGACAAAAATTTGCCTATATCTGCTATCGTGACCAAAAGTAGCGGTATACCAAACAAAGCAAAACATATACATGCAATACGGCCAAACTGTGTTGCTGGTACCAAGTTGCCATATCCTTGGAATGTAAAGCTGTTCTTTCGAATGAAAATTTCCAAAAATTATGAAAGCATTATCAGTATGATCCAGTAGCTCATATAATCAGCGGAGGAAAATTACATCTCTCGTGAGAGTCCTTTGCTCCACCCGATTAACATATGTTGTTTTAATATATTATGTTTTCGCTTATTATAATGATATTTGGAACTCAAAAGCACCAAAAGTTTTTTTATGTTTAAAACAAGTAAATAATACACTGAAACAATCAAATGTCTGAAATGTGAAGAGTGAAATATTACCAATAGTGGTAATGACAGTTGTAGCGAAAAAAATACTGTTTGCATAAGTCCATAGCATAGCATCACCATTTGTTTTATTTAATAAGTGATTCTCGTTGACAAACTGATTTCGGTATGCTTCAAACATCGCGAGCACCAGCGATTCGAAATACTGCTGTCCAATTAAATCAAAAGATTCGCGTGTAAATAAACTATCACCAGCAACAGTTAAATTCCAAATCATATCATGGAAATCTTTTCGTAAGCCAAAAATTGCTCGTAATTCGCGATCTCGAGTCTACAGTTTGGAACGGAAAGGAAATTTAAAGATAAAACAGCTCAGTTAAAGTCAACAGATGTTCATTTTTAAATGGGATACTTAGAAAAACGGAGGGAAGAATTCTACACATTATAAAATAAATAATCGTAAAATACTTGCAATTAAATTTCACACAACTCTTCATGCCGTTTAGTACATTTTGAAGATATTAGAAGGTAATTCGATTTTGTTTTTTAAGCCACACTATACACGACCTAACTATAATTTAACTTCTTCCTTTTGTAACAGAATTAAGAATAAAGAGTCGTCTTGCAATCAAAGACCACTTAAATTGGAAGGTTAAACTCTAATCGTGATTGATAATTTTGGAAGTAATTCAAATTCTAAGCCTATTAACGACTGATAATGGAGATATTATATCACGGAATTCCAAAGCGTAGTTATGTAGCGATTTTGTGGCTAATGTGATATCTACATATATTATGCAAAAAACATTTTAAGGATATCGAAAAGCCATTGTTAAGGTTTGTATTAAAGTTTGAGTATTGTTACTATAAGCGAAATTACTCACTGCAGCGTTTTCGAACATAAAAATCTACTTGCTTTAAGCATGAGTTACGTGGAAACATTTTATTTGCAGCTTACTTCGAGTTCATTTGGTGCTTCCAGATAATGAAAGATTATGGCACCAATCAGAAGATATACAATAAGCAGCACAACCAGACCAACATGAGGTAAAATCATTCGAGCATACTGCAATTGTAATCACTTACTTTTCTTCTAAAAACTGTGAAAAGAAATTTTAAATTAACTAGATTAACAAAAACGTTGTTGCCGCTTGCCATAATTTTGCCCAGTGATCTTTTAGCTACAAAAGGTACCCAAAAATTAGATATAATTAAAACTAAAAATAAACATGCCATAATTGTCTTGGCTTGTGCACCGGATTGTTCGGTGACTGACTCGTCGTCTGACAATGGCGGACCAGCTGTCGTAAGATCCATTTCCATCGGTATTTCATCATCGTTTGAACTTTTTCCTGATTCTGATCTCTGAAATATTTCTTGAGTTATTGATGAATCAACTGTATGCAGAATTAATGAAAAGCAATTTTCTTTTTTTTTGCTCATTGTATTTTAAAGAAATAGTAGCTAATCACTAGTTAATAAGATGCAAGCGGTATTTTGAAAACTAATTCATTTAAAAATGTTAGGTACTTCAGTCAGAAAGTCATAATTTAGAATACAAAGACCGAAAACACATTTTATTAAAGAATGTCTGCACCATTCTTCAGAAAGATCTGTATTTGAACAGCTAATTATGTGATACAACACCCCAAATGTCGATATAAGGATTACTACAATACTTGTGAACTAAAGAACTAGCGATTTGTTTTGTTGTCTTTCGAGTACCTGTACTGGATCTAAGCGATATTGCAATGTCTACAAGTAAATCAAATTTGGGTGATTTACTAAAGAACAAAATTTTACTCTTGGATTTTGCTCCTAAAGAACTACAAAAAGAAATTACTTCGGAAAAGAATAAAGTTTGCGCAGCTTTTTTTTTCCGATTTCTAATTGCTATAATAACAACTGTAAGCGTTAAAAAAAATCACAGTTTTTAGGAAAGAACATTACATGCAAATTTTAAAAAGCATTATTAGCACAAAAATCCAAGAGTAAGAATCCAAGATGTTTCACAAAATGTTTCGCAACCAGCTTTTCAGCATTTTTGTAATTGTATAGTTTCATAATTTTTATCCTCTGTGAGTTGAGATGATTCATGAATAGCAATAATTCCATTATACTAGAAGAAAATATTAATTACTGTTCATAAATATATATAAACATACACATTATATTGATTCATATCACTTCATATGCTTAAAAAAAAGAAAATAAAATTGATTAATAAAATATTTAATGTGTGCATATGTATATTGTATACTGCATATTGGTTGTTTTGCAGTGCTTTTGCTTTTAACCTCAACTCAGTCATAATTACCTACTGAATTCAAGCATATGTAACGGAGGAAAAGAAACTAATGAGGTTTTTTTTTAATAACCAATGGTGAACAGTGAAAAGCTAGCGCTAAATTCAATTTCTTTATCCCAGATGGAAATTATTGTGTAGGTATGACTATCCATATGCATTTTGCAAAACTTATGGATGCTATAGCTGGTCATAATTCGGCACATTCGAAGATCATTGGAGGAAAAGTATATTCCGGAAAAAGGAGAAATTAAGAATAAAAGACTACTCATACTAATAAGAACCGCTCGGAAAACTAGCATCCAAAAGTTAAGAAAGAAAAATCATTGAATTATGAAGAGGATAGTAAACAAAACAGCTAAACAGCAACTTACGAGGTCAAATTCGTCATTCTGCACGAAGATAGTATCACGCCTCATTACAGTGGATGTTTAATTATACATGAAAGGATCGACGAATGACGCAACCGAGGAAGAACATATTACTACAGCACACTCTTCCTATCAACAGCTGTCCACAAGTCCAGCCTAAGCAAAACATTACTGCAGTCGAAGGAACTTGTTAGCATTTTGTTCCATCATTTAGTTTATCGAACTCACCTTCACTGCGTCTGTTTGGCTGTTATCCTCATGTTGATCTGTTGATTTGATATCACTCACTGCTACAGCATTTCAAAGGTGTTATTTTGGATATAAAGTTCATCAAATACTTTCACTGCTTATCATTATTTATATTTCCTGTGCGCGTCTCTCAAACCAAGCATAATCATCCAATTCATAATCAGCTGGTTTTTTAGAAAGCCAATATTCACTCTTTCTATATCCAGAACATCTATGCCAGACTTCAAAAGGCATTTCAAATGTTCTCCCCTTTTTCATTTCTGCTTTGAATCTAGTACAGTTAATGGAGTAGAATAAGCAGCAGGTTAAGACCTGCAAACTCCACATGAGCATTACTTTCATTCATAATAACTGGATGAGCATAACTGAAAATTACAGTTACGTAAAAGATAGTACATAGGTTTTCAAACTGGATAGTTAACCAAACTGTACAGATTAAGCATTTTCTTGTCTTTACTCACTTTTATTCCCTTGAATCAGAAATTTGAAAAAATATGCTGTAAGATACACAGTCTGTACAAGTGGCATACATTTTCATATTTTTCCATCCATACAATCAAAGAAGCTTACGATGGCGGTGCAAAAAACGACTACAGATGAATAGAAGTTAAAACTGGCATTGAAGGAATATATTTTTCTAAAAAATTGCCAGGACTTAATAACTGGAACGAAGAATGAAAACTTCTGAACAATACTGTTATTCTGCAATCTAAAAATTTGTTACAAAGACGGAATCTAAAAAAGTCAAGTCATTACACAAGAAATTTGCAAGCATAAAGCATTACTATAACACAAGATCAAGAAGCGGCAGTTTGTTCATTATCCTTCATTTCATAATCTGCATCAAGCAAACTGAGGGAACGGCCATGTTTATTTAACAATACAACAAATCCAGACTTACATTTTGTAGTAATAAACCTCCTTCAGAGGAGTCCCATAGGCAGGAAAATCGATAGCGACAAACTTGGTAAAAAATTAGTCTTCTGCTTTTCTAACTAAGTTGACATCAACTTCGCTCGCAAAATTAGCTCAGCCACTATTTGAAACCCTACCTCAGGCTTCCCTTCTACTGAAATGTTTGCGGACTATGATGACTTCAACCAATTTACGTACATGTAGTTCAACAAAATTGAATCCGCCAACCCTTCATCCCTCCTTTAAACCCAAACTTGCAAAAACTTTAGACTTCCAGAGTACCTAATTTAGTCGTAATATTTATTAGAGATGATGCCTCTGGAAAGAGAATAATACGACTTTTTGAATCTCTAAGACATCTGTAAATGTGTAGAACTAAATAAGTAAATAACCACGTGAACAGCACAATTTATTCTAAACTAAAGATATAATTTACGCAAATTATAAGCATGACCACAGAAGATTCAGCTAAATTCACAATATTTATGGAAATTATCGCCTTCATAATCGTAGTAATAATTTTTTTTAATAATTCATAATCATAAGGATTAAAGAAATCAATTTTCCCTACAAATTTTTCGAAGCAAAATTTTTAAAAACTACTATAATAAAACAGACAGCGAAGCAGACTAATACAAATCTTCCTTCCTCCTTCCCTCTTACCTTTCGAAAATATTTGTATCAGTTTTCTAAAATCTGTGAGAGATACAAGACATAAATAGCAAAAAAATAAAAAATAAAATAAAAGCAAAGGACGAATAGATTCTAATATAGTCGTAGAAAGCACAAAATCTAGAGCTCTGACAGTGAATTGCATAGAATCACTGCCAACGGGCTGAGAAATGGAACAGGATTCATAATTTATAAGATCAAGACTTCTATTGAAAAATATCATTAACGAAAAAATGGAAACAATTTTTGGGAAATATATAACAAGAAAAAACAAATTAGCTGTTTATAGTCAAATAGACAAAAGCGATGAAATGGTAAAGTTAAAGAGAACACGTTAATATATTGACGAAACAGAAAAATGAAAAAAAATAACGAACAGAAAAATGAATAAATTACAGGAAAAATTAAGATGAAAAAATTTAAGAAATTAAGATAAACGCAATGGAACGAAAAATTAAATTTCAAAGACAAATAAGCGAAAAAAGAGCATGAGTTTTTTAAAAATGAATCTTCAAATCATGATCACAGGAATCTCTTGTAATAAAAATAAGTAATTTAGCATCTTGTTTCATAGAGTCCAGATCTGCCTATATAGCGCACCCACTTGATAACATCGTGATCCGAATAATTTAGTTTTGGTTCAAATACTTTCAGATATCTTACTTTTAAACCTGACGGAGCAAACGGTACCTGGAAAATAATCTGTTTATGATGCCTATTATTGCGTCTTCAATAACAGAGGAAACCCTCACAAACATCAGTTTAACTAGCCTCGAAATTCATCGACACTGGAGGACGGTTCCACTTTTTCTTCTCAGCATTACCCGTGCTCAAAATATCAATTTCAGCGGAAATTTGAGATTCTTTTAACCCACCCATGCGTTTGATTCTGAAAAGTTTTCTTCAACCGGTTTTGAAAGCATGCCTTTTCTTCTCGATAGGGACTGTAATAGAGAAATAGCTCGGAATTACGTCTGGTGATTTCAGGATCGAAAATACTGCCACGTGACCAGCTAGCTTTAGCCTGACTCTGCTTTCTTAATAAGCAAGATTTACACTCCCAACACGTCGTTAAGACTTGTGTGATCTTTTCAAACTTCTAGTGTGATGCTCTCTCGGTATTACTGGGGTCTGGCCTCAAGTCAAGCTTAATCTCACCAAATTCGTCTGTCCAGCTGACCTTTAGCTTAATCTGCTAACTCCTCCTCCCAAGCACGGATATGAACGAGAAGTTAGCTGAAGGATCTTTTTTTTTTCTCCATTAGCAGTCTTCATTGATGCATACTTTCACCAATAGTTATGGTAAGCAGTCATCCTATTTACTCAAAAAATGCTTTGAAAGCACAAAATATTAATTTCAGACAAACAGACTGTATTTTTGCGAAATCAAACCTAAAATCAAAACAGAATCAGGGAACTGAACTGCAATATAAACCTTCAATTCAACATGCAAAGAAACTAGATTTGTAAAAGATGAAGTGTAAAATTAACTTCCAAACAATTGCATTTTCGCCAGCCTTGTACTTCGCTTTGCCTTTCATACAAATTAACTGTACTCCGCTAGTATTTGGTGGAGTAGGTATACGAACTTCGATTTTCTGTGCCAAGAGCGACGGTTTAAAATTTGATTTCACTACTACTTTTACCTGCAAAACATTAAATTTAATCCCCATTATAACATGCAGCTGCTCTTATGCTAAAGCATTACTGTATATTGTCAGAAGCTTCAAAGAAGCTAGTAAAGCATGATAATGAATCCCTTGCAAAAGGAAAGAGGAACTCAACTATCGCAAGTTCATCAACCATAGAGAAATTAAAAGGAAAAAAAAAAATGATGTCCAGTCACTTCTATCATACATCAGGACATAGCATAATCCAAGTTCTGAGCGGAAACCCAAAATGAAATCCCTACATTCTTAATCATACCTCCATTTTGTTTCTTGAAGTTTCTCGAACAAGGGGAATGACTCTAAATGGAAGCTGTATATCTTTCGTTGTGCGGTACCTACAAAAGAAGCAAATACTAACACGAACAGGTTACCACACATTTAAGGAGAAAACAAACACGGAAAAAAAAAGGAATCATACCTCATAAGCTCATACTCTCCATCAGGTGGAATAAAACTTATAGCGTGTTCGGTGTCAAATTTAGTTAATTTAACACACTGGTGGAACTGACAGTCGTCAATTGCCACAGAGATACGTGTCCTAAAAAGAAAAAAGAATTTCAAAAAAGTTTATTTTGGAATGATATATTTTAAAAAGAATTAAAAGAAGTGATAAATGAAAAATAAGAGGGAGATCAAAAATAAGCACATCTTCGACAGAAAAAAAAAAAAAAAAAAAATGACTACACGGAAAAACAAACGATTTGGCTGGGTCTTCACTGCCGGCACGACCTTTACCCTCAATAGTAAGTTTGTCATTGATACCAAACTTGCACTCTGGCATTCCTGATAAATAAGACTTCATTGCCACTTTTCCAGCAACATGGGCCGACAAAACTTGTCCTGAATTAGTTTACAGATCTATAAGAATAAATGGTACAAAATATCTCCTGCATCCAAGAATATAAGAACCCATCACATTATAATCATTCCACTAACCTTGTTGAGACATGAGAAGATTGACATATTCGATTACATCCAAAAACAATTCATTCCGGCGATATTTTATGCCTTCACGGCGCCAGCCAATCTGTCCCGTTACTTGAGAAGTAATCTGTGCTTGTTCTTCTTTACTCTAGAATTAGTAAACATGCTCTTATTTTAAGAAATATGGCAATAAAGCAGCGTCATGCAAGATGAACAGTTCTCATTTGCACAGTTATAGAAGAAATACACAGTATGAAACAACAATGAAAGCAACAATTTATGCCGATGAGAAATTGAAACAAACGAAAAAAACAATTAAGCGAACACTACACTGTGTAGTACAGAACCCATAAGGAACTTACCACTGGTGCCTATATATGAAAATATATAATCACTTTTAAAAATCAAGGCGAAATAAATATTTTCAGTATTTCCCTAAAAAGACAACAGATACAGCTTTTTCCAGTGTGCTAAAAAAAAAAAAAAAAAAAAAAAAAAGAAAAAAAAAGAGGAAATAAAAACTCGACATACTGCTGTTCTAACGCCTTGTTGCGTTATGAAAGTCTTTAGGACTCCAGGATCTGTATTCTGCGGATAACCAAAGTCAAGAATCTCTGGAAAACCAACATTGTTTTTGCACGGATTGCAATTTTCTAACAAATTCAGATTTTACTAAAGCAGGGCAGAAAAAAATAAAATAAAACATACCATCCAAAAGCTCGTAAATCAAAACGAAGTTGTTCTTAACATTTTCCTCATTCAATTTCCCAAAGTAAGACTGCATAGTATCCGCAAACCTTCAATAAATAGAATTACCCTTCTTCCATGAAACGTATTTCAATGAGGAAACTTACCTGTTCAAAAATTCGAATACCATTGCAGCATTGATATTTTGTCGTGTAACTGCACAAATCCAAACATTACCTCGTTTTATGTGAAAAAATGATGTTCTGGCCATATTTGTTACCGGACTTCGTACCTTAACAAGCCATAGATTAACGAATGAACACTTCGATAAAAACACTACTATAAACAACAGTATATACATAGAGATAAACACGTAGAGCTAAGAATTAATAGTCTGATATGAAAAGAATAAATACCTGCTGCCGTGCGTGGATAACATTAACGCGAAAGGCGTCAACTGAATTTCGACTAAAACAATGAGAAAGTATTTAAATAGTCAAAAAGAAAAATTTAACACGATCTCAGTTTGATTATATGGACTTGGTCATAGGAACGTAGTTATGTAAAGAAAATAGATGTTTGAACGGTCGGGCATTGAGAACCATATTTTTATTTTTTATTGCATCACTGCTTATCCCATTTCCACTTCTCTGTCCACTTTTCAACTCCTTGTAAAATGATATAGATTAGATGACAGTGTTTACCTGACATCATCTCGATAAATACGCGAAATAAGCACTTCACCTTTGTGATTGTAAACGAATAAGCCACCAATCATCACTAATTATGCACATATGCACAATAATGAGGATGCAGGGTTAAATATTTTAAAGCTCTGTAATAATAAAGGACTTGTTCGTTTAGAATGTGAAGGAAATAAGTATTTGAATTTATTAACATAGCTATAAATGAGAATAAGTGGCATGCTGCAATTCCAGTACAAGAAATTTAACGAACCCACTTACAAGCGATTCCTGAAATTCGTGCCGGCACCCAAAAAAGCTATCTGACTGAAGTTTTGGACAGACTGAACTTATGTAAACATTCCTAAAAGATATCACATGGAAAATAAAAGTTGGTGAAGGAAGAAGCTCCTAGAGAATATGAATGCTCAGTCCGGTAAAAAATTGCAGGATGTTCAGAAGCTCCGTCGTCCAGTACGGCACGCTTCTTCTACACCACTCCACATGGCGTCGCCAAGTAGTACAACTCGATACCCCAAGCAGCTTCATTTCAGTTGCAATGAAAACCAAGCCCACTAGCAAAAGCCAAGCCTAACAATACCACTTCGGAACTGTTGTCCCTGAACAGGTGCATTGTTTTGGCTATATATCTCTAAACCAGTTGGTACGATAGTATGAGAGTTTCAGGATTGTTTATTGAAATTGTAGCCTTTAGCACTTTCAAAAGTGCCTTGTGAAAATGCTATTAAAGGGGGCGCGACCTTTTTAATGAATTTTTTTACGAGGACGAGTCCAATGACGTCTGGTTGTTTTTATGGGAAAACGAAGAGCAGCAGAGTAGTATTCTTTTACGATGCAAATTCTTTTCAAAACACGCCTTCAATCTCACCCTTGTATGGACAAAGAGGTAGCAACCGTTGTACTTAGTGGTAATTCTTAAGCTGATGACATTCTCCCATGTTAGCTGTTGTTCGAGAGCAAAGGTAAAAGCTATGGATAGTTTTTGAGGAAACAATTAATAAACCTTAGAACAAGTTTGTTTCCACTGCTGAGCATGTGCAATAAACTGAAATGAGTACAAGTTGTCTTCTACTCTTTCTGGTGTATAACGATTGCATGAAGTATTTTAAAGGGCATTTTTCGCTTCCGTCTTCAAATAAATACTTTAGATAGAAATGTAAGCGAGTTATAAAGAAGAGGTAAAATGCCTTCAAAAATTATTCAAGATTAAGCAGAGCAGATTGGCAGAACAATTGGTCTCATGAATTTTATTGGCTTCAAGATTTAGCCTTGCCGGACGCTATGACAAATTAATTCACAGCTTGTATAAAAATGATAATTAACAGTTGGAAAACATCCCAATGAAAATCTAAAAATATCATGTCGCTTGTCAAGTTTTTTTTTGAAATATACGTAAATAATGGAAGTTTAGGTGCAAGAGACTCATGGTTTTTTGAGCTTGTATTCTTAGCTAGATACTATCAAAAGTGAAAAATATAACAAGCTTGATTTTCGTAGCTGTAATCAATCAATGTCTAATTGATGTGTAGTCGGTTCAAAAGAAATGGCTCTATACGTAGCTCTATTCTTCGCATTCTTTGTAGTGATGATGTATACAGTACTGAGGATTAAAGTGAAGAAATTGTTATGACATAAGGATTTGATAAATTGGAAAAATACGTTGAATCAGCCTACAACCTATGCGAATGAAGTTAGTAATCAACCATTAATCACATTATTTTCAGTTTTATCAACCACCACTTACCGTTGATAATAAAAAGATGAGTTGTTCAAAATTTTTTCTCAAAACAGCATAAATCCGTTTCGTCATTTCGCAAGTTTTCTTTTAACCCACGTCTGCAGGATATAACATGAATCCTCCGGCTTAAAGGATATCGAATTTCAGTTATTTGTAAGCAGCTATATCCTCATTGAAATAACCTAATCAATAAGTTCCAGAAGTCAACATAGTGCTGATGGTTCGAAAAATTTTGTTTTATAAATATAAATAACTTTATCGAAATATTATTTAAAGAATATCATTTTTCCACTTCCATCATCATAGCGCACTTTTGATTAGTGTCGGAGAAAAGTAAACAACACGGAAATTCTATTTCGATATCAGGTTGTCATGCAAAAGCATATCAAAGAGCTTTCATATATATAACTTACAATGTTGATAGGTTATGTAGCCAGTGCTTCGATCAGAAATCATTATTATTAAGCGACTAATCTCTCTCCCGTGTTCAGTTTGAAGATTTCACTCATGTTGCTGGGCTTTCCAATAAGCGATACATTCTGTTTAATGCTCAAGTATTCTGGCGAGTAATTCACAGTTCCAGAACTCCGAGTTCCTCAAACTTCGAGTTTCTGTATCTTGGCTTGACAATTTTTCATTTCTCCCTAGTTGCTTTCTGATGTGCTTTGCCTCTAACACGAAATGAAATGAGGTAATGGATTTTTCTCACTTACTATCCATAGTTTTATAAGCATCATCATGGCAATGGAATCAATCTCAGCAGTCATTACTGTCTTTCTTACATTTATGAGAACTGCATTAATTTCCAATCATTTCCTGTCGTTTCCAACTTCTGAACAGTTGTAGTGGATGTCACACCACATTCTTTTTGCGTTTCCTATTCATATTTCTCCGTGTAACAGTCAGTTTTATTTAACGATATACCGCTTACATGCCTGCACTTCAAAGCAAATGCCCAATAACTACGAGAAGCTTAGCTCTACAAATATAGTCCTGACCACGTTTTGTCTGCTGTATTTGTGCCTCTCAAACTTTTCCAGTATCAGATATAATCTTGATAGTATCATAGTGAAATTTAAGAACAGTATGAAATTAGCAGTTGATATAGCGTTAATAAAATTCTAGATCAAGTACATCATGTTGGGCTAGCAAGGATATTAACATCGTAATTTTTGAAACGATCAAGTGTGGCACGGCTAATTTTCTTCTTATACAAGGAGCAGTTTAGGTCAGTAGCAAACCGTTCGATATTTTTTAGTAAATTATCAGGGAAATTATTTTGACAAGTTAATCTGAGATCACAAACTTCTAATAAAGTATTTGCTATATGCAATAAAAATTATGTCGAAGCATTGAATGCGTAATCTTTAAAAAAATCTGAGGGAAAAAATATATCTAGTAATATTAATTGTATGATGAAGATGTCTTTCTGAATTCAATTTCACTCACTTTACTATTTTTTCTAATTCGATTTGAGTATGGAATCAAAATTCGAAATTAACTGATGGTTGACAGGTCTATGCTGATTTAAATTTATTTTATGTAAAACTTCCAGGGATGTCTTATTTGTACTAATAGAAAATCTGCCTATCAAATCTTTTATTTTCATAGGAAGAGCATAACTAGTTTCTGGAAAATAATGTGGAGACAAAGGCTTAAAAGCTGTTCGGATATCAATAATCTTCAAAAAAAAAAAGCAGTTAGCGAGATAGTGAATCGGCAGTCATAGATTTCTGCCAGTTTTGATTAAGGTATTCTGGTTACTTATTAGTCAAAAAAAGGTAAGGCGGAAAACGGAACGAGTGGAACCACTTCTTGTTGAGCTTACACTGATCAAATTTATTTAAAATATAGTCTTCTTTCCCAAGAAGGCCTTTTTTTTTTCACTGAAATTTTAGTTTTGACAGCATAATGTGAAACTTTTATCCAGCTATTTTCTGCTGAAATTCTTCGACCAATCAGTGCATACATTTCTAGTGATAGCAGTGTTGCTCATTCGACGTAGGCAGGAGTTAACCTCCCGAACAAATGTCTAATTATGAGCCTCCAATCAGTTTTCTGCGCTACCTGTGCCGCTATTCTCAGCGCATCACAATCTTTGTGTTTTGTTAAAGATATAAAGAAACCAGGTGAATGAAGTGTGACATCGTCGCACTGATACTTTCAAAAACAACTAGAAATATTGAATGCCTTTCTGATGGTGTGCTTATTATTTCATCCGGATAATTTGTGTAGAACAATACAGCAAGTGCTCATAAAGAACAAGTGAATGTTAATTTGCTGCTAACTACAACTAATGCTGCCATTACACACAGAATGAAGCATTTCTGCAATCTGTTCTTCTATAGTATGTTCACTTCTGTATTTCAATTCATAATTAAAATCTTGCAAATTAAGCTTTTTTTTTAGAAAAAATTTGGACATGTTCATTTAGAAGAACTAATTTACAAAAATTAACTAAATCTTTTTAAATAATAATATTGAATAGAGCAACATTTAAGTTCTGGAAAACAATTTATTAAAACCAATTCAGAAATTATGAATCAGTCAAATTAGTTTACGGCCAATAATTAAAATAAAATCTTAAAAAGTTTGATATAAAACATCTGTAAGGAATCTTCTGCTTAAACAAATAGTAAAAGCACATACATATTCATTACATAATTTTAAGAGAATGAAGTAATGTCTTATTAATTAAGTACTATAATATGATTGGCCTCGTTAACTCTGTGATTAAGCTAACGGTATGAAGGACGCAGCACTCAGCAAATAATTGTTTCGTCTTTCCATTTCACTTTTACGTGATGTTACTGCTTCCGTTGTACGATCAGTTGCTAGTGTAATGCACTATGGAAGATATTTATTATCAGTGCTGTTTATTTTTAAATGGCCTAGATTGTTCTATCAGTCAGTTTCACACCTGTTACAATTCACACAGTAATAATATACAGTAGTGAATCCGCCTCGTAAATGCAGATTTACGAAACAATGAGTTAAGATCATTTATCCAACCCATTGTTTCGTTTGAATTTCAGCCAGAGCTAATTTTTTGACGAATGTGTCATGTAGTCAAGCAATCAAATATATCAGATATGAACAAATTAATCTAGAAAGAAATATAACCCAATGACTAAGAATTACCTTTCAAGAGCAAAATTAAGACTAGCTTCTGCAGGTCTTCAAAGATTACTAAATCTTTAGATTGTTGTAAAGGAATTCTGGTAATTGAAACATTTACACATGCTTCCTTTGTCAGATTTTAACTTACCCGCTTAGAAGTTTTAAATAATCTTTGAAGAAGTAATGTAATTGATTCGGATGTTGGCAATATTCATGTTTATTTATCAATATTAGTTTAAAAGAAGAAAAGCGAGTTGCGTTTGAGGTTTACGAATATGATATCCACATCTTGTAAAACCAATTTTTAGGTGAATTCTGACAACATTGGTAATTTGAAAATGATCAGCATATTTTCCACTTTTATCAGCTCTCGTGACTGCGCCTAGATATGACTCGAAATTGTTTATTTGTAATTAATGATAGAGACATAATGGCACTCTCAAACGAGGTCAATGGTCGACAAATCATTCGATTTCCGAATAGATTTATAGAAAGGCTAAACTACAAAATAAGGCGTTGATTAGCAAGTAATGTTTGATTTTTATTATCGAAATTTCAGACTGAAAGAAGTGCATGAATTATGCTTCTCGACATCCTTCCAAAAATTTGTCTTTTCATTGTCTCGAAATTATCATATCAGATTATATCAAAGCAATCTAGCCACACATTATTTTGAGAATGAAAAGGTAGCAATCGTTCTATGCAAAATATTAATAGTATAATCAATCACATTCCTAGATGAAGCATAGTTCTTGAGACTCAAGTTGTCGTGTAAGTCATTCAGTGACACAGTATGAAACAAAATTTGATTAAGTATACCGAAAGGAATCACCACTGAGTAGCACACAATTTTTAAACAAAAAAGCAGCAATAAAGCATTTTTTTTAATTTGTGATCAGCAGCGTATTTTAATTATTTAGTGTAACTCAGATCTATTTACCGTTGAGCAGTCTTAACAAAATGGTTTCATAGGTTATCAGTTAGAACTATTGACAAATACTGCTAGTAGTCAATTGTATTTCTTCATGATAACGCAAGCAAGAGCTTTGCTCCTCCGAAGCTACTTCAGTGCTCATTTTCGACTCTGTGCAATTAATTAGTCACTCTAGTGGAACCTTTTTTTCCCGCTATAAGAGTTCCGAATTTTATTGGGAAAAAGATATAAATCTCGTAAAAATTTTTAAATTTTGTGAAGATTTTTAGACAGCTGCAGTTGCTAGAAGAGAGGCCTGTGGAATACTGTACATCATCATCCAACTATCACACCGTTTACTTCAAAATTGTATCGCGAACAGCAGTTTTGATTGCAGACATTATCTCTTCAACTATTTAGCTCGCCGTGAATTCGATTTTATTTCAGGTCTTTATTACTACCTTTTAAATTGAATTAACAGGGCTCCGTCTGTGAAAATAAAAGCTAGATCTTTGTTACGAACAATGATGACAATCCTCTAAATACTGAATTATTTTTTTTTTTTAAATAAACATGGAAATTACTGCAATGTAAGCGAAAGAAAAACTTTAGGATTCCAGACAACCATTTTTTATTAAAAAATTTATTTGTAACTAAAGAAAAAATTTCTGTTCTGAAGGAGAGAACAGCAGTCGGTTTTATTAATTTTTACTGCATTTTAATATAGCTACAATTTACGTCTTTTGAAATTCTTTTAAGCTCAAATTTTCTGCATTTTTAATGCGTTAAGATTTTTATTACTTTGTTCAGAATGTTAATTAAAAAACTTGTTAAACTTGTCTATCATGAATATGTTAGTTTGATATCATTAAAGAATTTTTCTTTAATTATTGCACTTTTAAGTTAAAAACAAAATAAGTTGTTTGCAGGTGAGGATCATTCGTCTCTAAAATCATAAATTGAATTAAAACAGACATTGTAAACATTAATTACTTGGACTCATCTTTCTAAAATTGAAAAAATATATATATTAATGCACTGCAGAAAAAAATATATACATATATTTTTATATTTGCAATTCTGAAAATTAAGCAGCGAGGATAAACGTATCATCTATGGAACATTTTATATGCTTACTTGCTATAGCACAGTTAATAATAAGACATTTCTCTTCGAACCATGAGGATTTATTTTCAGTGGTAATTGGACCACCAATGAAATGGTGGTGCAAAATATTGGAGTAGCAAAAATTCATTATAATAAAAATGATTAAACAGTAACGGGAAACAGAACTGCTGGTTAAAACGATGTGATCGAACCAGCGGATCTTCCAATTACAAATTGTATCACAAACTGTGTCAGTTACTCCAGAGAAGTAAGTAGTTTACAAAAGGATAAACAATTTTTAAAATTCCATTATCTTTCTCCATAGTGAAATTTTAGAAATTTCTGGAGAAAAAATATTTAGACGTCCTTGTAGATCTTTTGCAAAGGTTGCATTGAGATCGTTTGTTAATTAATTATCTTCCAAGAATCCTAACGATTGAGGGAGAATTTCATTCAGTAGTCTAAAAGAAGCTCCAGAAATACTTTCTTCCATTTATAAGCCAATCTAGTAATTGTTTATAGTATAATGATTTGCCAAAGTCAAATTTCTTGAAAATTGGGGATTAGGATTCACTATTTGTTCGTAAAATATTAACAGAATCAATCATGTAGGAGACATTTGCATCAGTTATTACAAGTTGTCAATGGTTTTGCTTCTGTAATAAAACCAGTGGACAACATCTGTCAGAAATGTCTTTAATTAAGAGAAACATAATAAAACCATCTTTCTTAACAGTACTGTCTATTTTTGATAATTTTTTTTTCCATTTTTTGAATGATATTTAACTTATACTTACAAATGCGAAAGAATAATGGGTTGGATAATAAAAAGAAACGAAATGCTCTTGGAAAGACTGGGTTAAAAGAATAATCGGCCCATTCGGGTGCCAATAGTAATGGTATTGTTTTAACAACAAACCAGTGTAAAAGGATGAAAAAGGAAAGTGAATAATGGTCTCCTTCAACTAATGAGACAAATCTCCGGTAACAGCAGAGATTGGGGAAGCATAATAAATGACACAGACATTCGTATTTGTTGTGTTTCCGTAGGAGACAGATGGCAGTAACCGCTATGCCTTTTCGCTCAATTAAATGTCGACTTCGTGCTACGCCTATTAAAACAGCTCTCTGTTGACAACTTCACCTCTCCTACGACCTTTTGTTGCCTAAAATGCATTTCTGTGACCACAAAGAAGAACTTCAATTTTAACTTCTAATGCAATGAAATTCAAGTCTCATTTCCCACTTCCTTCACATATCATTGACTACTGCATCTTCCTTGGCTCCCCTCATTGGTTCTTTTTTTCGCTGATTTTTGCGGCTTTAAATCACAAATTTCAAAATTCATAATCATTTGCATAATCTATAGAAAAAGAAGATTTGAAACTTTAAAGGATGAGAAATCTCCAATCAAGTTGAAATTTTACCCCGATTTGTCAAGCAAGCAATCAATTGCTGTCAGTCTGGATGAATTCTTTCTTTCACAGGATATATATATATATAAAAATTTTCAACTATATATATATATATATATATATATATATATATATCAGAGCAAAGGGAAAATTTTCATAAAGCATAAAAAAAGAAGTAGATGGAAGCAGCAAAACCAAATTTTTGAACTTGAGAACATTTAAAGCTTGAGGTGTGCGGAATGTATTTAATTTTATAGCCTGTTAATTGAAAGTTACTCGAATTCAGCCAATGTGTTTTCTGACACTATTGTAATATTTATTCATCTAGCATAATCACTGGCTTCTCCAAAACCGGTAAAATAAATACCACACGGCACAGTGACTCCTGTGAGAGCTTTTCTAAGAGTATTATGACATGCTGAAATATGGACCTATTAAAGTGAATAATTATAAGAATATTTATTAAAATTTTAGAGCTGCGGATTAAAGAAAATAACTAGAAGAACCAACATACATAATGTTTAAAAAACTGAAAATTTTGCTCTCGTTATCAGCAGCTTGTAAAAACAGCATCATTTTTGAAAGTCTATCATAAGAAATCATCTAGCAAACGATCTTTGTTTAAATTTTTTATTAATGACATTTTTAGGTTTTAATTAATTGACAATGTGCATTAAAATCTGGAACTACTAAAAGCTGTGAAAAGTGCACTTTATTCAAAGAGTTCAATACAAATAACTGATAAGTTATATTAGCAGATCAAATAATGTTAATAGCTTACTTCAGGAAAAATGTACGAATCACTAAGTGGATGTAGTAGGGTGATTTTAGTATGTCTTCCTTCCAGAGCTGTCCATCTAATTGTAACCCACCTCAGGATTACATCAAAACATTTTTCTTCGTCTATTAATAGCTCTATTTATAGGCTAAAGATGTCAAGGAGAACTGATATTTTAATTAATGATTTCAATCAGCAATTTTATAAAATTTTAGTGGCATTTAAGGAATGTCCAGTTCTTAAAATAGCAACTTATCCTAATCAGGAAATAAAAAAGAAAAGCATATTGACATAAAAACGGAAATGCGAGATTGCTGCCATCTAAAAACTGATCCACCTGTTTGTAAGTTGAAAATGGCAAACCAGTATATTTCACAGGTTGGCTTCGATTTGAGACATTGTTTAGGGGCAGAAAATCAAAAAGACATGAAAAGCATTTTAGTTTTTGGATATTAGCTAACAATGGTCAGTCCTATCATTTGAGAGAACCGGTTATTATTATTTATAATTTACAATATGACGATCCTTGAGTCCCCGTTACAGATACGGTGGCAATTTAAATGATACGGTAAGTGTGGTTGCAATAAGCGCAAGTATCTTCCATTAAAAAGGCACTAAAAGTATGATTTACTGAGGCGACGTTGAAAAGACTTAATTTTTTATTGTCGGACGCAGAAGTCATTCCTTTTTTCTTCCGTTTCAGTTCGTTCGTTTTAATTGATTGTTTAATTATTTATCTTTCTCTCTCTCTTCCTTTCTCTCTGTCTCTGTAAATAAGATGTCGACATAATGCACTGGTAGCTCATAAACCTCAGGTAAAATCAGCGATAAAAATGCTCCTAAATTATCCAGGACCATTCCCAACACTTATGTTGCTTCTTGTAATAATTCTCCATTTCAACTCTTTGTAAACCACAGTTTTGCAATACCATGATCTTTGGAACCTTTTTTCAGCCCTTTTTAGTGAAATTTTCGAAATGAAAGCATTTCTGTCATAAAGTCTTCGAATTGCAATGTATAATCTAAATAAGTGGAATGCGCACCGTAAGGTATCTGTTCTTCAGTTTCTCCGAGAATGAAGACTATTTCATTCTCAGCTCCCTTTTCTTATAAGGTTACTTCTGAAGTTGACTTATTCTGAGTTTAACCGGAACTTTTATAATTTATATGAAATAATTCAATTTTCGCTTCAATTTAAGAAAACCCTGAAGGTGTCCAATACTACTCTACTATTTTAATAATCTTAACATTGATTTTCATTGATTTTCAATTTAACATCAAATGTCTTGTTGATTTTCAATTTATTTGAAAACTTCCCCTTAGCCAGAATTACTGAATTTTTATCGAAATTAAACAGTTATTTTTCTCTCCTAATGTTGTTATAAACCTTAGTGCTAAGAAAGTCGGATGCTTTCACAGCAGGCTAAGATATCAATCTTAAATCGTTTTTTCCTTTGTCTTATTGTGTTTGAAATTTCTGAGAAAGTATTTTACTTGAGATACCTCAGTCAGATATCTAGCTGATTTATCAGGAGAAAGTCTCTATTCTCATCTTGGTTTAAAAAAAAAAAAGTAGTTTATGCATCGAAAAAGTATTAAGTTTTTTGTAAGCAGTGATTTGGAATGCAACGTCTTCTGTCACTTATTTCTTCGCAGGAACTTGCAAGGTTAAATATTTTTGGAAATGTGATAAGTTGGGCAAAAATAAATGCTTTGGATATTAACTCGTTTTGTCTACAATAATTTTTTTCAGAACTGCTATTCAGAATGAAATAGCGACTAAAGCTCCCAAGTCTTTCAGAGTTTTTGAAGAAGAGGGAAATTGAACAATATGGAAAGTCCCTCAAGAATGTTATTCGTACTCTTTTTTAGAAAAGTGTAATGAGAAAAGTCCGATAACCAAAAACAATTATTCCAGCTTTATAAGTCAAAATAGATAACTTAAAGTTCTGTTATATAAAACAATCTTCTTTTTTTTTTGAAACTAATTTCAGGTAATTTACTGCTAGTGTAGGGATAACAATTTTTCAAAGAAGCCTAAACACAAGACCAGTACTATGTCGTAATAGAACAAGCTGCAATGAAGGACAAGAACTGGCAAAAGTTTGACTGTCCATATAAATGATTGTGTTGATAAGTTCCATGATTCCTCCCATATGTACGGGACTTAGAAATGTTAAAGTCTATTTCAAGCAAGGATTAGAAATTTTCTTTTTTTTTGGAATTGGTACTGAACGCAGTATACACATGCGTATAACTTTTAATTCATGAAGCGAATAATTCATTTGTCCAAATTTTTCTTCATATCGTTATATATTTCAAGTTCGTTACATTTTCTCTCCAATACAGCAGGGGTGTTAACTGCTTGTTAGCAAAGTTAATTCTCTTACTGAAGGCCTATAGTTATTGTTTAGGTTAAATGCCACTGTTTTGTTTTAATATACCATATGTTGAACGTATGTTCCAACTAACAACAGACGTTTTTTTCCTTTTTCCAAATCTTCAGTAAACTTTTCAAATGTAATCCTTGTTTATTTGGATTGATCGGCTCATCTTTGATACCTGTAGTGGTAATCCATTCCTGGCTTCTGGTTAAGTAAATTTCAAGTTTTGAAGTTTTCTTATGAGGCTTAGAGGACTCCAGTGTGTCAAATTTTATTTTCTATGTTACTTTCATTCAGTTTTAGTGGTTAAAAGTGAGTTACTATTTGGAAAGTTACTTAAGTAATGTGAAAGAATCCAAAGAATCTATTGATATTTTATTCAATACTTTTCCACTTTTTGTTCGTCTATATAAGTGTTATTTTTAAATCGATTTTGTTCTTATTTCATTCCAGTGTTTCCTGTTATGTCCATTGCTACAGTATCAACCAGTAAATTGCCCTTCGCAATCCAAACTATTTTGGACGATGATGATAAGCAGGGCAAAGTTTTCGGATGGAGACAGCCAGTTTCTGGAAGTAATTATCCAGGAAAAAGCGGCTATGAAGAAGGCTTGCCGCAGTGCCTTAACTGTAACTCTGTAGTTCCATATCATTTTCCTTCCCATAGCATAGTAACTGCTTTCAAAGTTGCATCTGTGTTACCTTCTACTAATCATCGTAAATTTATCTATAATCTATTGTCAGCTTCGTCGAGAACAGAAGTTCAACATTACTGCCACTCTGATCATTTTGGTTTTCCTGCACATTATCCTATGCTATACGAATTTGCTTCTACTTCTGTAACGATGTGGGACCTACTTGCTCAGTTTACCAAATTTAGTCAATTGGCTAAACTTTCTAACGAAGAATTTAGAAAACTGCCTGCAAATGCTGCAAACCATTCGTATTTCTCCTTTTATTCTAACTTATTTAATTCCAGAACTGTAAAAACTCCTGCTAACATGCGAACTACATTACCTATCAATCTAAGCAATGAGTTTGGTATATTTTGTTTAGATAACAGTAATCCTTCTTTTCCAATTATAATCACATCTCTCGCATCCGATAAAGTAAGTAGTATTGAAAACGATCCAGCAAAGCTTCAAGAAACGAATCAACAAAATTATATTATGATACCGCGGCGTACAAGACTTTTTTATCAAAGCCGAATTCCAGTATCACACAAAAAACCACGTACGTCCTTTACCAAAAAACAGGTTTGCTTTTTCTACTTTTTCTATTTATATTATCTTTTATATTTCAGTCTTCATAATTTCTCGGCGAAAATCTGTTTCAAATAATTTTGGTCACACTTCACTATACTTCTTCAATTTTCACATGAGAGACCAATTTGAAAAAACCTCAGGAAACAGAAATGACGATAGTTGAATAACAATAGAACAGAATAATATTACTCTCAGAAGCTTCTAACAGGTTGTAAATATATCAGGTACTCATTAAGAAAACCAAACGATCCAAAGTAATAAAGCTCAGTTAAAAAACAAGCATTTTAAGCAAAACATTTTTACGGCTTCTACCATAAGCTCGTTCAACTCGTTAATATCTAGAATTCTATCGTGTAAAAAATCTTAAGATTTAACAACAGCCACAATAGCTTACTCGAAATTTAAGATAGCATCATTGGAATCCAGATTTCTAACTCAGAAATATCTAGCAAGTGCTGAACGAGTTAACTTGGCGAATCAACTGGAAATGAGCGATATGCAAGTTAAAACATGGTTTCAAAACAGACGTACAAAATGGAGGTAAACCTTCAGAAGTAAAAAATATTAGGTTTAGTCGTTGAAGTTAAACTGACAGTAGTCCAGTATTCTAACAACGTCTGAATGCTTCAAAAGTTAGACACATTCATTTCTGAAAATGGATCTTTCCAGGAATGGGAATTTCCGCTGTGCTAATTTTTTTTTTTTTTTTCGGTCTCTCCTTTGTTACCAGGAAATCACGGGTGGCGGCTTAATAAAGTTCACTGATACATTCAGTGATCATGTTTAAAAGTTTTGATATAGAAGAGTTATCTTTTACGATTTTGTTTACACAGTCTTCCAACTGCTGAAGAAAATTTCTTGCTCATGAAATCTAACTTTTCATTATCAGTAGACTTGTTATGCCTAGCAGCAACTTCAATATCCATATATTGAGGTCAAATAAAAGTATTTGAAATAAAGGGCTTTGTACTTCGGCAGAATCAATAATTTGAAGTCATCGAAAGAGAAAAATGACGTACTCATTTCATTACAGACGACAAGAAGCAGAAGAAAAAGGACAGGATGGTAAAGAGAAAGTCAAAATGTTATCATGTTATTCTAAATGCTTTTTCGCCAGGCCTGATGTTGTCCTTTGACCGATTTTTTTAGCTGATAGTACCAAATTACTGCCGAAACTTTTTACATCAAACACTTTCTTCTCATTCGCATTAATTCAAACATGACCAATTTACCACTTTACTTCTATTTGCACTTCATTACCTCCTCAAAATAATGCTTACTTAAAACGAATAAAAGAATCCTTATTGTGATCAAGAATTTGCACATGATTCGGATCTGCTTCCGTTTTTACATCTTTATTAAATGCGACTTACTAATTGCAAGAATTGAATGGGGGAGAAGGTGAAGAAGTACTTTTTGGACGTCTAAGAGGTAATCAGACATGTCTTGAAATACATACCTTTGTGCTTCTTCATAAAAT